>JXSR01S073027.1:34577-48799 GCA_000969725.1 Ophiothrix spiculata
TCTTATTTAAAGGTCTACTTCTCCCTCTAAGAGAATTTTGATCAGTCCAGGCATGATGATCATCGAAAACGCGCTTGTGTGGGGTGCATACGTGCGATTAATTGGCGTTTTATGAGAAAACGAAATTCAGCGCTAAAGACATCACATACGCGGATCATTATAAGAAGTCATTATTACCTGATAATGACCGCGCAGTTGTTTGCGTAAAAGTAGAAATAATCTTATTAGATTGGATCGCGCTATTACGCAGGTTATTAGTACAAATTCACTACGACAGCAAATAATGACCTCAAAAAAAGGTATCCACACAGTCAATTAGCCAATCATTCCATTATTTCTGTAACTTTCCTTCCATGGTTTCTTTGAACCTCACTGGTGACATAGCTCTAGAAATCATGGAAACCAATTTATTTCTTGTTCCGAGAGTTACAAATTTGGAATATCACTGGAAATAAAAGAGAGCAATCAAGTTCAGTAAGTGACACTTGAAAATAAAACATATAAAATGAAATGACTAAGATCTTACCTAATTTTTAGCCAGGTTAACATTTGAGTTGTAGCTCCACCTACTAATACTACGGTACTCAGCACAATCATCAGTGTTGCTGTTAATGTTAACTGTCTGGCTGGACTGGCTGTGTTGCGGATGGCTAGAGCAAATGCAATTGCACCACGTAAACCTAGCAACAAGATAATCAATGATTAGTCATTTCAATGCATTGTACACTTTTAATGGAATATTGCGAGCATCAGGGGCCTTTTTCACTAAGATTGCCACATTATGATGAATGCTGCAATCACTCGCAAACTTGAATTCATTTCACTGTCATTAAAAATGTGCTGTGTTAAAGCTGGTATCGACAAGCCTTTCACTCCTTGTGGGTTACCTCTACTTCGTTACCTCTAACTTGTTAGAGCACTGGATTTAACAAGTTTCAAGTCTTGCTGACAATGGGGCTATCTACAAGGGAGTGCAGATCCAAGATCCATGGCTACACGGGCGTCAGATCCAGATCTGCTGTACAGCACTCTGCATACATGCGTATGTGTAAGGGTTTTACTGAGATGTGGATCTCAGGTGTACAAGCATCTGGATCAGCACTCCATGTAGATATTGCCCCATTCTATTTTACTTTAAAATCTTAAATGTTATGAAGTTGCATAAACCCATTTGTTTTCTGTGCATTTGGTAGTGTAGCTTTTGCATTGCACAAAACATATCAAACAGATCATAACCTATGCATCCACAGGTTGCAATAATTCACATTTCCCTTATCTATTCTCTATAAACATTGAAACCCAGCAGCTTATTAATGCAAATAAACCAATATAATCAAAAATAAAATCATAAATCGAATCATAACAAAGAACCCAATCTTGAATAATATTGACATGAACTTGTGTTCAAGGTTTGTCCATGAAGAAGTAACAAAATTAGCCAAAATAACTAAAATCATGAAAAATTCATGCACAAAATATATCAATACGCAGTGTTCTGTATGGTTTCTGTCGACATGCCATAATAAATAATAAATATGTCGACATGAAATCGCATTTGTCGACAAAACCACTCTAGTAAAATTACAGAAAAACTTGATATTTTTATGGCTGTTTATTAGCAGTTGAGTTTTAAAGTGTTGCATAAACAATTTAAGACTTATTAGTTGTTCGTCATTTACCCCTGTTTTTAAAGTTATTACGATGGTTCATAATATCAATTTTATATCATCCATATTGCCGTACGCAGAAAGAACTAGCACATTACTACATTATAGGTAAGTTTATGTCATTACGCTTAAGCAAACAATTTTGTTTTTCCCGCAAAAAATGACTCTTTGATATCAACTTTATGACGATGTCGAAAACTAAATATTGCAAAACCCTAGTTTACTGGTCTTAATCAATCCTAATCAATCATACAAAATATCAGTTCATAATAATTAGGCATATACAAGAGTTTGATTTCTTGGTTTCTACTTCTAGGTTGCCAGTATACTGACAAGTTTTGTAGTACAGAAACGTCTTTAATAAATTCTTACCTGCAAACATGAGCATATGCTGGAAGTTATATGATATTTTTTGTTTTCTACCCAGATTTAATAAGAATGTTAGCGGATAAATATTGCAGGCACGTCCAACTATAATAGCCAACTGAGAAATCAAGGTGTCAAGGAATATATCAAATAAAAACAATTTATTAAGAGGGAAGACCCCTTTGTTGGTGTTTTTACATGCTAACATGTAATAGATGTTATGTCAATATCATGTATCGTAACCACTTAAAACTTACTTCACATGAATGCTGGAACATTTGTCTTTCAAAACCATGCCTAAGATTATGTAAGCCGTTGCCTGGCCATCTTGGATTTTCAAACAACTCAATGGTTTTCTTGATGGCAAGAAGTCCTATTCCATTATATACTCCTTTCACTTACTTTGAATTAAAATTTTGTAACTTTTTATCCTAAAGTCATCAGAATTGTCAGAACAGTTACAAATCAAATTTTGACTTTTATGAAAAAGTATTTTTTTATAGTGAATTGAGGGGGCTTTTCATTCTGAAAGTCCCTTGTTACAAATTTTTACCATTTCCAAGATAGTATGATGTATCTCATAAAGTCTCTCTCAAATTTATGGCACAACAGTGTCTAGTCAAGTTGCATCACTTACCATTGCATTCTTAATGAGGCAAAACAATGTATGTCTGAGATACGCTGTTTTGTCATCTTGAAGTTTGTACTCAAAATACAAATTTACAGAAAACTAAAAGTACTTGGTCCATTCAATTTCATTTTGATTTTAAGTAATAACATACACATATAGTAACCTAAAGTCGAGTGAAGAAATCCTTTTCACTTTTACGCATCACGTGTGCCAAGGTTTAAAAAAGGCAATGCCTTATACTTTCAGTCCATTTCTTGAAACAGCAAATGTTAAGTTGCGCTGTTCTGCCATTTAAGACCCCATTAAATACAATCTTGAGTATTCATGCCAGTAATATCTTCTTTGTTTGCAAAAGTTGCAACACTAATCTTACTCCAATTAAAGGATACAAATGCTGAAAATATAAACCATGCATCCCAATGCAGGTTGTTGGGGTTGAACACTGATACACCGATGTAAGAAAAGATAAAATTTTCTGCAAGAAATTGCAGTAGTTCTGCACTCTGTTAAAAAAGAAAGAAAAGAAAGCATAATGTTAACATTATTGGATAATTTTTAAAAATCTGATAGCGGATATGTAAAGGGTCACCTCTGGAAGTCAATTCAATAGCATTTTAATTAAATTGCATTTATTTTTGCGCTAACCCAATTTTGTGTGAAAAGCCCGAAAATAAATGTAAAAAATGTGAAAAATACCGCTTATACAGTATAAAATGTGTGCAACTGAAAGATTAATCACAGCACATTAATCGCAAGTTTGAAACAGCTAGGCAGCTGATCGCCGGAACCAGCAGTTCTGGGTGGTTGCCAGTGTTCAGAATAATAGCAACTGGTCAGAACCGACGCTCCAGGCATCAACCGCTGATTGGGTTTGGAGTGATCCCTTGCAAGTTGTTTTCTATACCCAGGTCAAGATTACCCATGGATGCATGTCACTAAAGTCAAAATTTCCTAAAATGTCTAAACATTTCCTAGAAGAGCACACTTTTCCAATTTTTTTTTTACACAGGACAACAAGTCCTGAAAACAAGACCATTTTCCAAGAACATTTCCTACATTCAGGAAACTTCCTGAAATCTTGCAGCCCTATTGAATAATGTATAGCAAAACAGCTCATTTGAGCAACGGAATCCCAACTTGCTATGAAGGCAATTAAGGTGGTTTCAGACTAGCTGTCGTTGTGGCACATGACCAAACATCTGCAATTTATAGTTGCCGTACTGTAGCACAACACATTTGCATATTGCCGCAATAGTTTGTCGCAAGGAAAGTTGAATAATTTAATCCAACTCAAAATATTGTGCCGTTGCGACCATCACGACAGGGTAATCGATATATCGGCTTGTCGTACGGCAAGGAGATGCGACAAGGTCTAGTTTGCGCACTTAAAATTTTTGCCTGTCGTATGGTCGTATGACAGCACGACAGGCTAGTCTGAGTGAGACCAGCTTTAGCAGGTTTCTACCAAGGATTGGCTGATGGGTGATCTGATTGTTGGGGACAAAAATAGATGCAGTAGAAAACAATTCGCAGTGCAGGGTTCATGCACCTTTTAATGTGATTGAAGGTGCACCAATTCAAGGTGGCATTTGACAGTATCTTTTTGTGATAATAGAAACAGCTCAGTTGATGGATCATCCAGCAAGTTTGTGGACCACAAAATAATTTGCTAGGTGACCAGTAGAAACACATTGACTGCTTCTTCTAAAAATATGTTTGCACAAAACATATCAACACTACTATACTATGCCCAAGTAAAAAATGCATTTGTGATCGTCCATCTCTCACCATTTTGGATCATATTCCTCAAATGAAATTTTGTAGGTGTCTGAAGTATAAAATTTGTGAATTTGCAACATGCAAAGGTTGTGATTCTTCAAATCAATTTATTGCAAATTCACAATTAAAATTAAAAAAACAAGTTTGCTACATTTACAGCTGGTTCGAGATAAACAAACAGATTTTCTTTCCCTCTTCCAATTTCTCACTTACTTCTTTTGTTCTTCTTTTTGATTCTTCTGATAGATTATTATA
This sequence comes from Ophiothrix spiculata, assembly GCA_000969725.1. Classification (NCBI taxonomy): domain Eukaryota; kingdom Metazoa; phylum Echinodermata; class Ophiuroidea; order Amphilepidida; family Ophiotrichidae; genus Ophiothrix; species Ophiothrix spiculata. The sequence continues at coordinate 39,276 of JXSR01S073027.1, forward strand.
TGTATAATGTGCCTGTGTCATTCCACAAAATAAAACAGCAACAATACCTGCAAATTAAGTCAACCAATACAATTTTAATGAGTGAAAAGAAATGGAATTTTCAATTGCATACTGCCATTTCATTTAAGGGCTTTTCAGAGATGCAGTTGCTTACGACTGCAGAATAACAATTTTTTCATAAATAGTAAAAATTCAAAAATTGTTTGCACCCTTTTTGCGTTCTCAAATGCAATGCACACTAAACGCACACTTTACTAACACATTTGATTTAATCAAGCGCCGCATCTCTGCATAATATATACACGGAAAATTATGCAGACGCAGATGTGCCATCAAAGTAATCAAATTTTATTAAAAAATGTCCGTCTTTGTCATTTTTCTTGAAAACACAGTGACCCTATTTTTTTAATTTCAGTATTTTGAAGTACGCAAAAAATGCTTTAACATATATGTTATAGCATTTTTTTGTAGAAACTAAAAAAATCAATAGAGCATTTACTATTTTACAAGCACATAATGATTGACCTTTTTGAGCTTTTCCTATACTTTGTGTGGTAAATCGGGTGATTTTTTTGGAAAATATGTACTTTTTGAAATGCTTGTGTCTCAAATTAAGACGAGCACAGTGACCTGTATTTTTTTATTTTAGATTCATTATCAGCACAAATAAATCTACCAAATACTATTTTTTAAGAAAATCAATGGAGATTTTGCATCTCTGAGAAAACCTCTTAAAGGAATACTATAAGATCCTATCAACAGGATGCCACCCATAACTTTTAAGGTTTTTTCGACTGAATTGTTTTTGTTAGATATTGATTCTCACCAGGCAATTTGGGTTCATCCTACTTGTTGGACATCATAAAATTAGACCAGTTTGAAATCTGTTGTTAATACATGCATTGATCATTTAGCTTTTAAGTCTTTTGAAGCAGTCTAGCTCACGAATATCTTATATGAACGTAAGACTACAATTTGGCCTAAAGTTGGATAATTTTTCTGCTATTATGGTCATTTTTAATTAAATTTGCAAAGTTAAACAGTTCTGATATCTCATTTTCATATCTTCAAAACAGTAGAAAATGCTAGAAATAAAGCCATTTTTGTTAAAAGCAGTATAGATCTCAGATATCGCTTTCATATCATCCTATACTTTTATCATCACTAAATAGGCAGGCCTACCGAGTTAGTCAATAAAAGTGCAAAAGTTGAAATGGGTGCCATATTTAAAGAAAAAGATAAATAATAAACAAATACCATTTGTTTCTAATTAAGTAGATCCATGGATTTACCTTAAGCATGTTGAAAAAATATGGATAATTGATAAAGGCGTTCCAAAGATATGCTCATTTTAAGAGGGTGGTATAAAATCACTTCTGTCCAACTTGTGAATATTTTGATGTGTCTTATAAGGATTGAATGTGACAATGCCTTTCTATTTGCTGACCCCGAAAAGACTTAGATGGGTCTTTAAAAGTGTCATTTGGTTTTGTTAAACATATCGGCCCATATTCCAGAAAGGTGTTAGCTAAACCACTATTTAACTGAACTTCAACTGTCCGGGAATGATACGCACCATTGAAGCTTTCAAGCGCAACAGTTCAATGAGCCGTTCTGTTGAGGAGAATTAAAACCATGGTTTAGCTAACACCTTTCTGGAACTTGAATACGAGCCATCATGTGTAAAATAAAACTCGTTAATGTCAAGGTCTTCTATCTTGATGGCATCCATGAAGATTGATACACCTCTTGGGTGTTTGTAAATTGCCTATGAGAGTTGTTTGGCAATCGAATGGAGGAATTGGCCAGGAAAACATATTAATTGATCACACAAAATTTCAGATCTCCATCTTTACTGGACTTTTGTTTATTGAGTACAGTCTAACACAGAATTTACAAACAAGAGTCCTCCAGTCAGTCTTTGAAGTTCTTTCTCAGCTGCAAAATTACCAATGCCTGAATCTAGCCCCAAGAGAGATAAGACGTACACCAAACGGAGACAAGGGCCAAGAGGTGTATCAAATTTCATGGAGAGGAAGAGCTGGACTAAAGTCACTTTCATTTTACACATGATAATATTCAACAAAACCAAATGACACTTCTGAAGGCCCACACAAGTCTTTTCAGGGCCAGAGAAAAGTAATAGAAATGCAATGTCACATTAAATCCTTATGAGACATACATGATCAAAATGGTAGCTAGTAGTAGTAGTTGGACAGAAATGATTTTACACCACCCACATAAAATAAGCATATCTTTACAATGCCTTTATTATTATTATCCCCAGGCCTTGTATTTTGAAAATACCTGGTGTGCTTCGAATAACACTTCTCAAGATATTCAGGAGTGCTGTAGGTGTGCATTTTATATCTTATTGTGTAAATTTCACCAGATTTTGGTGTGCTGAAAAATCACACTCTTCAAGATCATTTTAGGTGTGATGTCGTGCTTTCACACTCGCACGCCTCAAAATACAAGGCATTATTTCAACATTCTAAAGGTAAACCCATGATCTACTTAGAAACAAAAACTATTTGTTTAGTATTTAGTCTTTAAATATGGCGTTCTTTCAACAATTGCACTTTTATTGACTCACTCGGTTTTCACATTCAAACTGATACACCACAAGCATAGCACGATTGCATCAGATGCAGCACATGTTATAGGTATGAATCGTGCACTATTATATACCTCATATATAGATTCCTGTCCTCTGATTGGTTTAAAGTGCGGGCTTGGATTTTACTAGGCCCGGGGCATATTTTTCACTAGGCCCGCTCAATACATTTTGTGCACAATACGGCGCGGTCAGCATTGAAAGGAGAAACACATATCGTAAATAATTTTCAGTTCTTTTAACCAACCAGATGACAAAAATCTATATATTCGGTATATAAAACGAATATTGACTGCTTTTTATCGGGGCATGGTTTAAATTATTTCCCCTCGGTGATCTCAAAACCATGAATATGCCCTCAGCTTCGCTTCGGGCATATTCATGGTTTTGAGATCACCTCGGGAAAATAATGTAAACCATGCCCCTCAAGGCAGTCAATATTTGTATATTGTTATCCACGGCGCTTGTATGCGAGTGGGTATTCACATTCAAACTGATACACCACAAGCATAGCTGACCCTAGCACAATTGCATCAGATGCAGCACATGTTATACGCATGCATTGTTATCCACTCACATTGCACGACTGAAGTCGCCAGTAGTCGGAAGTTGTGACTATTTGTGATAGTCAAGACTATCAACAATTACAATTAATGACTACTAGTCAACTAATTCATTTCTGCTAAACAACACAAGTTTTCCTCCAGAAGTTACATGTAGAGATTGCATTCAATTGTACATGTTTTTTTAGAACATCAGTTATCTTCAAAATGAGTTTAATTTTCTTGAAGGAAGTAATTAAATTTGGTCAAAAAATAGAGCTAACGGGATGATAAGTTCAAGTTTCAGACATTTTCCGGTGCCCATCAATTATAGTCGGCAAGATAGTCAAAGTCGTGACTATTTATATGATACCAACTAGTCGACTATTTAAAAAGTTGTAGTTGTGCAATGTGATTATCCACAGTGCTTGTATGTGAGTGGGATTACCGTTGCTTGTTGATAAAAAACCTCAAAATTCCTGTCTATGAAGTGATGATCAGAGAATAAGAGTTCATACTTAATTATCATGTACACTTACCAGTTAATGAGAATGATTCTGCTAATAAATAAGAACTATATGACATAATGAAAAACAACCCTGTCTCCAACAATGGAAAGTCTCGGATTTTGGTGAATTTAGTTAGGTGAGAATGAGAGTTAAGGATTTTAACTTTTACATACCAAGATCATAAAATTAAAACTAGCATATTTTGATGCTGCCCTGATCGAATTTCCTTCCAAACAACGTAGTGTATGACAATGTAGCTTCAAACACGTGCCAGTAAGCTTTCACAGCTCTAGTTCAAGTAATAAATTCACCGTAAGCGACTTGACTAGCACACAGAACATCTTTTATTAATGTAATAATTTTTTTATTTATAACATTTGGCAAAAATCCTGGCTAATCTCAAAAGTGCATATATGCAATAGATTTTAGGTGTGTCTTGAGCATGTGTATAACAGGAGAGTGGAAAGAATTTTCAATTTTAGATGTAATGGAAACTGAAGTGTTTGGAGATAACCTTGTATATGTGAATCATGGATTGAACCTGGGCTGCAATTGTGAAAGGCGAGGAAATTATAATGTTTTGCCAACTCATTACATCTGAGCAATAAGCATCAGCTATTTTAAATAAAAAGAAACCAAAATTAATTATACAAGGAGAAATTTAATCTACACATTATTATGTGGACTATAAATGGTATTGTTTCACAGTAAGTGTGTCTGTATGTGTGTCTGTCTAACCATCATTTTTTCTCGGAGATGGTAAGTTGCACGATCCTCAGACTTGGTGGGTATAACTTGGTCCAACAAGGATCGAGTTTACATCCTTTAGCCCATCCGAGCTCAAGGTCAAAGGTGGGGTGCATTTTGTGTTTGAGGGTATATGCGCATTAACTCACAGACCATTGTAACGATCTTGACCAATTATGCACCACACATGGCCCCCATCCCAACGAACGCCCATTATAGGGGTCCAGTCAAGGCCACCCAAGGTCATCAAGGTCAATTCAAGGCCACAGCCATATCTCATTAATCCTTGACCTTACCTTGACCAAACTTGGACCATGAATAGCCCTTTGCTCAAAGCCACGATCAGTCAAGGTCAAAAGGTCTCCACCCACGGTCACAAAGTAATTTTCAAGGTAAAACCCAAAAATGTTCAAAAAGTTCATACAAGGTCATTTCAAGGTCACTGCCATTTTCTGGATATTTTCTGAAAAGTGGGACCTCTGTTCATGACATATATAGATAGTCTTTAAGTTAAACAGAACACCGGTTTTGGATTACGGTACAAATAAAGGATATAAGTGAAGTGAGGCATCCAATGACCGCTCCAATTGCAAAGGAGCCCACAAAGATCCCCAAGAAAGAGCCTATAGACTTGAAGAAAGCCCCTGCTGTAAACTTCTCATCAGAATACTCTTCAACAGTTCTGAAAGAAAAACAAGCAAAATAGCAATAGAATCAGTGACATTTTTTCAATATTTGTTAATTAGGCAACAAAAAATAAAAAACGAAACCCATCAATTTTATCGGCCCAACCGACCCAGAAGCAATGTCCTGGAAAATGTTGTCTTAATTTCAAGTTTTGCCAAAGTTTGGTAAGCTTTGATCCTAACCCTCAAACAAATGAATCTAAAAGAATCCCATTCCAGGAAATTAGAAAAATTCAATATACATCCGAAGTGGAGTTCGAATTAATCACAAAATCTATGCTGACTGCTGAGACAGTGTATGTCCCATGGCTTGCTGTGGTGAACACTGGGTCAGGTGCAAGGAACTTAAAAAGGGGAGCCGGTACTCTCCACCATTTTGATTTCACTGGCGTGTAAATCCTATGGGACAGCAGCCATCTTGGATTGGATTGAGGTTGAGTTATTGTACCTCCGGCATTTTACGGCTCTGCATGCCTCACTTCGAGAGTCTTCGCAACGGATAGTGGGAAAATTGGCGTACTTTGATCAGAGCAAGTCAAAATTAATACACGCTACTTGAAACGCAGATACAGTTTGCGCATGAAACAAAATACACACGCTGTATATGCGTCAAGTGAAGATTTACGCGATCTGCCTGGATATCAGGCCAAACTCTGAATATATCCGGAGGTACAATAACTTTGCTCCATGAGCGACAAAAGATGGCGGTGTATTCATATTCCCCTATAATAATTCCTTGGTCAGGTGCCAGATGAACAGGGTTTGAATCCGAGGGACCATCCATTATAGACATGCAGATTTACCTAAAACGGTGCTATATAAATGTTGGTAAATATTATGATTATCTGTGAAATCTACTTACTTTGATAAGACAATGGCAACAGCATCATTTAACACACTTTCTCCAAACACTAGAATATACATATCTACATCAACATGAAGGTCATGAAACACAGCCAGCACAGTCACTGAAAAAGACAAAAATAGATGTGTCGGATCAATTGGGTTGTATATTGTCACTCGACACAAGTAAATGAAGCTGGTAATGGCAAAATGATTTCTAATTTGTATAAAGAGTCAGAATCTATCATATCAGATGAGCGAATTGCAGACATACTTCAGGTTAAGATTAAGCAAAAAGTAAATATATCTTGATGTGTTTGCGCCTGGTAAATAGTTCATTAACACCACATACATTTCTATACTTTGACCATTCTAAATAGGCGGGAATTATGAGGCTTTTCTTCATCCGCAAATAAACATAATCCCACTTACACGCGCGCCGTAGATACTTATGCGTGAGTCACACGTACAATGCGCGCTGCGTCTCCTGCAGTTGTGCTTTGTCCAGCAATGCACACGTTTACCTGTATCAATTCACGATGTGAAGAGGCCCACCTATTTGGTGTTGATCAAAGTATAGAAAAGAAATTAACAAGTGAGTGACCGGAGTTTGAAGCAATCTAATAAAAGAGAGAGCTTGTGTGGTCTACAGGCCATACAAAAATTCCTTGGACAATGTAAACAGAAACACAGGGTAAGAGTTGCATATACAAGCAACGGGCCCTGCACTCTGGATTTTTGTTACACTGCTCATAAAATTACTGTTTGGCCTATAATGGATGTTCAGCATGTGGGTCTCCAAATCAGTAGGTCACAACTTACGTGCTGCTACGGCCGATGGGCTATGTATACTTGGGTAAGAATTTAATTTTGGTTGCTTTGTCAAACATTACAGTCTCAGTGCAGATAGGTCATGTGCTTGGCTGGCGATGTCTAGTTAAAGCAAAATATTTGCAACAGTTTTCTGATGGCATCATGTATGTAATAATAGAAAGTAGCGATAATTCTATGATAACATGTCGCATAAACGCCAAATATATGAACCAAACAAAATAAAATATAATAAAAGTATGTAAGGACCAGTGTTCCTGATAAGACCGTATGGCGCGCCATTGGCACTTGAGCCCTGAAAATTGGCACAGCAGGTTTCTGAAAATGTGTCGTAAACATGCATTTTCTTCCTTTATTTAGCCCATTTTCAGCATCAGATCCTGATTTTGGCACAAGCAATTTTGTCCAAAGTGTTCGAACTCCATTGATATAGATGGAAGTTACAAGGCTTCATTTTTCGCATAGTAATGGCATCGTAAGACACAAGGCTCCAATTGGGGGTATTTGGGTCCATTCGAGTGACTAAAACAGAGATTTGGTTGCCCATAGAGGCAAACGCAGCAAATACTACTTAAAAATGTGTAATACCCTACACAGAGAGAGAAATTGATATATATACATATATTTTCATTTCAGATTCAACAATCAAAAGTTGATTTACCTGGATCTGTGGCAGAGATTAGAGCACCAAAAAAGAAGCAATCTTGAAGGCTGAAATCGGGATTCTTTATGATAAAACCAACAAACAAATACATCACAGACCTGCAAATAAAGAGAAACAGTATATTATACTAACAAATATTTGAATGCTTAAGGTGTGTTAACACTGTGACGACTTGGGGGTAACGACAAGCAACGTAGACCTGGGTATTGAATTTTACGCCCGTCATCGTTAGTTAAAGTCAGTTAACGCTCACACAATCCGCTAGCAACGCACACAATCGTTACTATCAGTCATTTTCAGTTACAACAATTTAGTTGCAAATACGTTACCCTCCGTCATTACCCTACGTCACAGTGTAAGCGCACCTTTACTTACCTAGCGACAACCAATTTCATATTACAGTAGCACAAGCCCATCTCCTATGGAAATTCAACTTCTCAGTTTTCAACTGAAATCAGATATTTGTAACATTCTAAAAAACTAAACAAAACAAAAAAGCAAAAACAAAACAAAAAGAATCCATCTAATAAATTTGAAATTAAATAATTTAATCTTAAAGTTCTGATTCATATGGTAGATCAAGAGTTTATCCCTTGTCATCGTTGAAAATAAGTCATTCTGTTGTTATGCCTATCAGCGGTCAGCAACAGTATTTTCAAGACCAAATGTAATGGTCATTTTTCAATATGACTCAACTCAATCAAAACACTTTTTTGTATTGGATTCATGTATATTGACAAACTCTGAACACTTTTGATGAACATAAATAAATTGATGCATATTGACAAAAAAAATTGATTTTATGATCGATATCCAATACACAACATCGATTAACATGTAGTCTTTGGTATGTTTATGCACGATACTTGTGCAAGCAGAATACTGCACAGAAATTGAGGACCCTAGAACTAGAAGGGGGTTGAGTCACATTGAGTACAAACTGAGAAAATGGCACAAACATCATACTGATTTGTGTCGTCTTGAATGGTGTTGCTGTATCTCGCACTGACTCTTACGCATGCTCTGATCATCAAATCACCACAAAACTTGTACAGAATGTAGAAATGAGAATTCTGTAGCAGGAAATTGACACAACTCAATTTTCAAGATTTTGTGACTTAACCCCCTTCTAGTTCTAGGGTCCTCAATTGCTATAATATCCCAGTACTCACCCAACAACTAAACAAGATATTGCAGTACCAAGAAATGCATATGCAAAAATGGCTCCCAGATTTCTGAAGAAATGCCGCTGTGAACAAATAAGAAATTCAATATAAAATAATTAATCAAAAATTGAGATTTACCAATCTGTGCAGTAATCTATTGAAATGTCAGGCAGTACAAACTTCCAACAAAACTTGTTTCATGTTTGGTTGGAGGTTTGTTATACATACTGTCATTTCTAATCTAATCAAAACTTTCATCCAAACTTGTTTCAAATGCTATAGTATAGTAATATTCACATTACATTCTTCTGTTGAAATCAATTTTATATTGTTTACTCATGCGAGATTCCATCATGATTGATAAAAAACTCAGATTTTTGTCAAACACCGACTATAAAGTAAAACGCCCTCCTTTGAAGCTGGTTTTAAACTACTCATTTTGGAACTTGTAGTTGCTTAATTAATTTGGTACTCCTTTGTTCAATAAGAGTAAGTAGTTCCAAAACAAGACCTTTTTCTACTTGAAAGTATCACAGCATTGGATGGATGAACATGTAGTGAATGTTGTACTTGAGCAAAATTCATCATTTAACAAATTTATAATACTCGAATGAAGTATTATCACAGGATTTCTTCTGATGAGGACATGTGTTACATGTCGAAAATTCAAGGTATGTGAATTTTCACCTAGTGCTGAAAGTCTGTTTTAACCATCTCAGTAAATTTATAATAGATAGGCCTATACAAAACAGTTGTACACATTAAAAATGTCATCTTTGGGTTTAACACTTTAAATTACTGATAATGTCATAAATATAATAAATTGTACTCACCCTTTTTAGACTGTATCCTGCATAAAAGATTATCGGTGGCAGAAGAATATTGAAGAAAAGTTCAGGATCAAAATTTACCTGTATTG
>JXSR01S073027.1:73559-90215 GCA_000969725.1 Ophiothrix spiculata
GTGTAATCCATATCCCATCCCTGACACCAGTGTAATCCATATCCCACCCCTGACACCAGTGTAATCCATTTCCCACCCCTCACACCAGTGTAATCTATATCCCACCCCTGACACCAGTGTAATCCATTTCCCACCCCTCACACCAGTGTAATCTATATCCCACCCCTGACACCAGTGTAATCCATATCCCACCCCTGACACCAGTGTAGTCCATATCCCACTCCTGACACCAGTGTAATCCATATCCTACCCCTGACAACAGTGTAATCCATATCCCATCCCTGACACCAATGTAATCCATATCCCACCCTGACACCAGTGTAATCCATATCCCACCCCTGACACCAGTGTAATTCATATCCCACTCCTGACACCAGTGTTATAGTATTTTTCACAATTAAATTTCTCCGTTCGCGGGGTTTTTGGAGAACGACGCTTGTTGCTACGGTCGTTTGCGTGAAAGTCGCACGTATTTACAGCGCGTGATTGGCCTAATTCCAGTGCTTGTGAAGAGCCGACGATCGCGCGCGTTATGCTCGAGTTAAACGATGCAGTACGCAGGGAAATTTAATAAATGAAAACACTATATCCATACCCTACCCCTGACACCATTGTAATCCATATCCCACTCCTGACACCAGTGTAATCCATATCCCATCCCTGACACCATTGTAATCCATATCCCACCCCTGACACCAGTGTAATCGATATCCCACCCCTGATAAAGTCTATCTTATAAATAAGCTCCCTGAAAATCGCGTCCAGAATATTCAAACAATTGCGCTTCTACGCAATCCGTGCGTACGCGTAATTCAGAATTTAAATCACCTGACAAAGCTGACGCACGACGATCGTTATGACTGGTCAATTTTCCCCAGTGACAAGAACTTTGCGTGATGATCGCGGGAACAACCTATCACATCCAACTGCGTGAATTGCAGTGTGTCGCGTACGACGCAGAGTAGTTTGACAACACGCATTAATGAGTAAAAACCCAGCGAAACGGGGAGCTTATTTCTGAGATTGACTTTACCAGTGTAATCCGTATACCACAGACAAACTCGATTGATCACATGATCATTTTGAAAAGAAATTTTAATGTGTTTGCTCTATTGAGTAAGTATTTTGCTAATTGATGTTCTGTACACGTTTATCAATTTTTTGAAAATCACAGACAATCCCTTTAATATATTGGTGACATTTGTATTCACACAGGACAGAAGGTCAGTCAATGGCAGCACTTTATTTGTATCTAAAATGAAATAACTTTAAGGGCACAGTTAACCCTCATTTTCTGAAATATTGTATGCCTTGTAACTCAGCAACCAATAAGTCTCTCCATATAAAAGTATACATTTCTAGATGTGGATTTTGATGTAGAAGATGATGGTTAGGTCAGTTTTGGACCAAAATGTATGATTTTGGACCAAGGTCCAAAAAACCCTTGTTCTTGGACCACTATATTTACAAACAACCTAACTAAATTTTGAAAAAATAAAAGTTGGACCTCGAATGCTTTTTATAATCTAGAAACACATGTCTAGGAACGCATTTCTCAAATTTTTGATTTTTACCTTACTTTTTGAAATATTGCCAAAAATAGGCCTAAAATAGGCCAAAAATGACCAAAAAATCATTTTGGGCCAATTTTGGACCTAGTTTTGGCAATATTTCAAAAAGTAAGTCAAAAATCAAAAATTTGAGAAATGCGTTCCTAGACATGTGTTTCTAGATTATAAAAAGCATTCGAGGTCCAACTTTTGTTTTTTCAAAATTTAGTTATGTTGTTTACAAATTAATGGTCCAAGAACATGGGTTTTTTGGACCTTGGTCCAAAATCACACATTTTGGTATAAAACTGACCTAACCATCATCTTCTACATGAAAATCCACATCTAGAAATGTATACTTTTATATGGATTTACTTATCGGTTGCTGAGTTACAAAGCATACAATATTTCAGAAAATGAGGGGTTAACTGTGCCCTTAATGGAATTTTCTATTTTCCCTGATTTGTAGACATGGTGGTCCAGGCGGTGGCTGTTTGGAATTAGACAGAGGTTATTTTGATCCAGATGTGTACCGTATAATTTTACTAGACCAACGAGGTGCTGGCAAGTCAACCCCACCAGCAGAGCTAGAGGTAAATCAAATGTAAAAATGAATTCCCATCTTTAAACTGTGTCTAAACATGATTTAATAGTCATATACTGTACTGCCTGACCAGAACAAAAGGACCCAAGAGACATTTTTGGTGAACTGAGTTATTACAATAAAAGTCATATGGCCATTATATTCAATAATCAATAGTTTCATTTGGGTCCTTTAATACTGCAAAGATACTTGGTCATGTTTCCAAACCATTCTGTAAACAGTTTTAGTAAAACATAACATTTTTTGAAGGTTTTACATTTATATGATACATTTTATGAAAGTTTCGGGTAATAGCACCAACATTCACATTTTATGAAATTTATGGGGGTCCAACCAGACTTACGGCAGTTCTGAGCCTTGAACTAATGGTAATAAGCTACAAACAATGAAAACAACATGAATGAGCCTAATACTAAAAATGATATACATGTAATTTAGCAATGGTGTGATCTGGTTTAAGCAGCGCAAGATTTGAATATTAACTGAAGTCAGATCATGATATAGGTTGATCATGATGCATTGGAGATACTTTGCTTTGTGTTGCTTGCATTATTTCTCTTTCTCATTCTACTTTGTCAGAACAATACGACATGGCATCTTGTGGAAGATCTTGAGATTCTCAGGAAGCATCTGACTGTTGACAAGTGGGTTATATTTGGTGGTAGCTGGGGCTCTACACTAGCACTCTTGTATGCTGTGACTTACCCAGATAGAGTCAAAGCCTTGATACTCAGAGGGATCTTTATGTGTACTCAGTAAGTGCTTTTTTCGGTGTGTCTGTCCATATATCCACTGTATGCAGTGGGGTTTGAACCCCACCCTTTTTATCCAGACACCCTTTATAGTGAAAGTTCTCTGAGCCCACCCTTTTTAGAAACTTTGATGAGTTTTTCATACGAATGGGGTACTGAATTCTGAATTCATCCCACTTTGGTTCATTGATTAACCCTAGCTCAGCAATGTAAATGATGACAACAATTATTACTATGATGATATGCTCATTCTGATTCTCAGATCTTATCAACATAATTTCAAAATAGTCACAGGGTAAGCAACCCACCCTTATTTCGGACCCACCCTTTTTATCAAGGCAATGGCTCATTCCAAAGTAACGTTTGTGACCGAAAAATTGAGAAATTTCACTTTTAAACGGCCACAGAACCTAGCCAAAACATTATATCAACGAGTTTGTTGTTGATAATGGTGCTCACTGGTGGGGTCAAGACATGTAGATGTTTGAAAATTAAATCAATTGCCAAAATCCTGAGTAAAGTCCATGTAACGTTTGGTAACGTTTGTGACCGCGCACGGAAATGGTTTTTTGCTCCGAATGACTTCAAAGTACAATATCTCTGAAGTGTCAACGATTTTTTTATCGCGCCTGACACCGATTATGGGAAACATATTTACAAATATTTCATAAAAATTACAGAACATTATATCGCCAGGAATAATTTTAATGCACTGTTTTGTGTTGTAACGTTTGGTAACGTTTGTGACATTTTGGTGTAACTTTTTGGTAACATTTGTGACATTTTTGAAACAAAACATGTGCTCATTCATGCACGGATAGACAAACTTTACAATTTCTGATTGGAAAATACTTCTTACGTACCAAGTAACAAATGTATGACTGAAAAACTTGCTTATGTGGTCGAATAAAAAAGCAGATTTTTTGCTTGAAATAAAAAAAGGTTCAGTTTCCACTGGAATGAGCCAATGGAAATTCTGTGAACCCCACCCTTTTGACAATTTTTGGATTTTTCTAGACCCACCCTTTCTAAAGCGTGCCGTGCATACAGTGATATGCATCCTGCATGATTTTTTGAAGAAATCAAAATCAACTTTACATAGGGTGTCCGAGAAAAATGGAAATCGAGATTTGTGCCCTCCATTCTTAGACACGGTTGATTAATTTTCATAAAGTTCATATTCATTTTTTTTTTCTCCATTTGAATTTTCTCTTCAAAATGATATCAAAATCGTCCACACAAACCAAGAAATTTTGAAGTTTAATGTCTTTAAAGGTATTTTACTAAATATGTCTTTGTACCAAAATTGAAAAAAATCATTGTCACTTTAATTTTCATGATAGTGTTCTTCGACTGCTTGTGTCGTACACATGCCTCTGCTCTGTTAGGTTTTGCTCTAACAACGTTACGGATAACTGCTCTTTGCCCTCTCAATGAATCAACCTCTGTCATAATTCTGTCACGAACATCATTGATGTCTCTTGGTGCCATTTGATGGAGTTTTGAAGACTTTACTTTTAAGGTAGCCCTACAGGAAATCTGTCGTTGAAAATACTGGCAACTTCTTTAAGGCTAACTATTCTCATTCATTCAGTGACAAAGATAACATGTTGCTTAGTTAAACGGTAAGCTGCATCTTGCAATGCTTTTAGCTTGTTTAAATTAAGCATGTACTAACAAACATGCGATGTCAAGCTGATGAATGGTTTGAAATTCAATTTTGAAATTAGATTTTTCATAGATCAAATAGCATAAAAAAGGAAGCAAATGAATCATGCAATCATCTTCAACAACTTTCCTGTGCTCAGTCACACTCTCCTGTGTTCAGTCATCTAAATCTAGGAACATTCCGCCGTTTAGTCATCCAAAAATGAGTTCTTATTGCGAGACGGCTTCAAGCACATCATGAGCAAGAAGAAAACAGTTACTTTACCAAAAGGCTTAAAATGCATAATTCATGAAATTGTTCATACTCAACAAGGTAAACAACGTAGGAGTAGTTGGTATTGTTGGAAAGAGGACAGTGTATCATGTAGTCTTCTAGTAATTGTACAAAGTGTGTGATGCACTGTCATGTATTTGAATTAGGTGGCCTACCAATACATCAATTTGATGCTCTCCTGATACTTTTCCTTTCTGCAGGAAAGAGATTAGTTGGCTATACCAAGAAGGAACCAGTTTATTCTACCCAGACTTTTATGAGGAGTTTGTGGATCCTATTCCAGAAGTAAGTTGGTTTTTATGCAAGTTGAGTTTAACTAGAGGCCACATTTTAAAACCAGTGGTTGCCATTGTTTAACCAGACAGAACTGAAGTGCTTCCTAGACATTGATCATGATAACAACTTTTCTATACAATTCAATTTAAAGAAACTCTTTAGATGCTGATTTATAGTTATCACATTTATCCAGTTTCATGTTGATTTATCAGCTTTATTTAATGTCTTGGTTTATTAATGACTCATCTGGCCAGTTGGTACTAGTTATCTGCAGTGATGTAATAATTCAGGAAACTCTGTTCCAACATTCTTGATGTTGGCAACCATTGCAATATGTTTTTACAACTTAGTACCTTAAGGTGGAATATTGGACTTGGGGCTAAAAATGATAATTAAAATGAAGAATTAAGGGAAAAATTACAGTCCTGTTGCAGTTTATTTTTTCATCAATCGGACTTTCCGCTCAAAAGTTACAGCTGAAAATGCAACTTTGCAGACGCAAAGTAAAATGGCTTGCAATATTTCTTATGTATTTTATTGTTTTTTCAAGTTGCTATTTTTAATATATATTTTGTCTTTCAAAAATCTATATCTCAAAAAGAAATGGAGATTTTGATTTCTGTCTTTTTAAATTATTTATGTAAATTCAAGGGTTTCTCTTCTAATTCATATTAGATGTAAAACAGTGTTTCTAAAATATGAAAACACTAAAAAAACGTGTTTGTAGATTAAATTGTGTGTATCTCAAAAGTGAATCTTTTGTGACACGTGTGATACATCAGAAATATCTGAAATATGATTTTTCCTAGAGATATTATCTAAAAAGGAAATTTAAATATAATTTGACAATGCAATACACCAAAATTATTGTCATTGCCCCTCAGGAGCCTATTATATTGGTGGGTATCATTATCAAAGAACAGTGAAACAATAATTATCATCATCCCTCGAATCCAATGACCCCCTTAAATCAAAGATCCAGATGTGAAAGTTGCAATATTTTTGGTTTATTGCATAACCCTGTCATTACATTTTAAATTGCATTTTACTCTACCTCTTTAGGTTAAATAGTTTTTGAGATATGGTTGTTTCCGTATGACAAGTCGACCAAAATCAACTTTTTAGATACAGGCAATTGTATGCAGGAAGTCACCTACATGCCATAACTCAATCTTTTCCATCTTTTAGGGATGCTATTTTGCTTTGGATATGAATCAAAAGCAAATCCTTGAATTTATACAAATAATTAAAATAGAAAGAAAGAAAAATCTCCATTTCTTTTTGAGATAGAGATTTTTATAAAGTGCCGAAATGTTAAGAATTGCAGCTTGAAAAAATATATATTAGAAATGTAGCAAGCCATTTCACTTGGCAAAGTTACATTTTCGACTGTAACTTTGAAACCACAGCTCCAATTAATGTCCAATAAAGTGCAACAGAAAGGTAATTTCCCTTTTAATTCTACATTTTAATTATCCTTTTTAGCCCACCAGGTCCAGTATTCACCCTTAAATTAGCTTGATACATTTCAAAGTGGCTTGCACATGGTGTAGAATTTCGCTGAGGCTTACGCGAGTCCATTTGGATTCTCACTTATTGAGTTTACGAGAGTCTTTGGACTCTCTTCTATTTAGATTGTGTGAAATATTCCACAGTTTACGAGAATCTAACTGGATTCTCATGCTTTTGTTTGTGTGAGTCTTTACGCGAGTGGACTCTCTGACTCGTGCCGAAATTCTAGCCCTGCTTGCATCTCTAGTCTTTTCTTTAATAAATCCTGACCCATGCCTTGTAGCATACAAGGCTAGTAATACCATATGATATAACATAGATTTTGCCATTTCTTCAAACTTCATAGTAAAAAAAAATCACATCAGAAACCTGTAACTGAGGTTTTCAGATATTTTTCTGACATAAAAATGACAGCAGGTATTTACTTGAAACTTTTATTATATTATAAACCTACATATTCATCAATTGAAGTTGGAACTACATCCACATGAATTAAAACTTCATTGCTCATTCCCTTCTGTCTTGAGCTACAATCTTATTGACTATCCCTCGTCGTTCATATATTTTAACTAAAATACTATAATTTTTCACAGAATGAAAGACACAATATAGTAGAAGCCTTTTACAAAAGATTAACTGGAGATGATGAGCAGGAGAAGTTACACTGTGCTCGCGCCTGGAGCCGATGGGAGACTGCTACTTCCAAACTCATATTTGAACCAGCTAACCTGAAGAAAACTGAAGAAGATTTATGGGTATTACAGTTCGCAAGGATCGAATGGTAAGTAGTAGTAGTAGTAGTAGTAGTAAGCCAAGATTTTAAATCCGGTTTTATCCCCATCAAGGGGGTGCCTCAATTCACCTCACACTTGCGGCAACCGCCCTCACTCCCTCCATCCACCTCAATTGATTTAACACGTCCTCCCTCCCTAACCCAACCCTCTTACTCTCCTCCTCCACCTGCAAACGAATGTTGAAAAGCTACATTGTGCTCGTGCTTGGATCCAATGGGATAGTGCTACTTCCAAACTGATATTTGATTTAGCTTACCTGAAGATAACTGAAGAAGATTTATATGAGCATTACAGTTCGCAAGGATTGAATGGTAAGTGAATGTTGAAAAGTTACATTGTGCTTGTGCTTGGATCCAATAGGATAGTGCTACTTCCAAACATATTTGATTTAGCTTACCTAAAGAAAAGTGAAGAAGATTTAAGGTTATTACAATTTGAAAGGATCGAATAGTGAGTGTATGTACAGTTGGACCTTAGTACTTACAGAAAAAGTCCCTGGTACGAACAGATAGGGAAAACAAGACATATCTGAGGCAAGAACAGATGGCTTGAATTTTGCATGAACTCAATATCTCAAGTAATACGGCATCAAAATATATAGTAAGGGACATAATCAATTTTGACTTAAGCAATATGTCCAAGCCATGCATGGACGGGCAGAGCTACTTGACCCTAATCAGTTCAGTGCCTAGGGTTAGCAGTCATTATTTCTTTGATCATTAAATACCTGTTGACCATTTATATTACCGTACTTGATTTTTGCCATGGACGAGAGAAATGCAAAAATAAGATGAATAACTACTTTATTTAATGACTCGGGCAGTCCGGGCTATTGTTCTGTTCTCTCTAGTATTATATAGCATTTCAACATTTAGTTTTGTTTCAGTTCACACACTGCAAATATGTTCATAAATATGTGCATCAGTGCACAGGAGAGCTTATAGTAGGTTGTTAGTGACCTGACACACGTTTTTGGCCCTTCCATACACCTTGTATTGGTAATTTAGACACCAATCACTCTCTCTGAGTTTCATACCCTATCAGAGAATGAAAAGCCACATATGACACCCCAGGTGAGACTTGCAGACTTTGGTTAACCCGGTAAGATTACCCACCTGCCAATATTCCCTGTCCCCGCCCTCACCAATCAACCCCAACCTGTCTCCTTATCAACCTGGTAAATCAAACAAACCAAAATGGACCAGTATAATATTATTAGGGGCGGCTTCAAAACTCAACCGGCGGTTGTCAGCCGGTTCTGGGCGGTCGGCTATTGTTTATTTGGTTGAACCGCCCAGAACCGGCAGACAACTGCTGGTTGAGTTTTGAAGCCGCCCCTTAGTATATTATGTGACTGACAATGTTATTATTAAACATCTTTCTCTTCTGTTTAACAGTCACTATTTCATCAACAAAGGTTGGCTTGCCCAAGATTACATCTTGAAGAACACCAATAAAATTCTAAACATTCCCACCACCATCGTTCAGGGACGATATGACATGGTGTGTCCTCCAGAGGCGGCCTGGAAGCTATACAGGGTAAGTTGCAGGGAGACCTTTGGTCTAAACATTCCCACCACCATTGTACAGGGACGGTATGACATGGTGTGTCCTCTAGAGATGGCCTGGAAGCTATACAGGGTAAGTTGATGGAGAGCTTTGGTCTAAACACTCCCACCACCATTGTACAGGGACAGTATGACATGGTGTGTCCTCCAGAGATGGCATGGAAGCTATACAGGGTAAGTTGCATGTTGCATGCAATTATTTAAGTCTGCTTTACTGGAAGGTGCATGAGGTGTGAAAATGTTAGCATCATTATTCAGCTTATTGATGTCATGATGATTTTTTCAAAATCCAATAAAAAAAATTCTCAAATTTGATTTTTTAACAGAAACTGAAGAAAGCGGAGATTTTTGTAATTCCTGATGCAGGCCATTCCTCCAAAGAAACAGGCACTATAGCACATCTGGTCCAAGCTACTGATAAGTACAAACATTTATGAAAACTTGACTTGAGTTAATATTTTATCATTTGTATTTATTTACTTCGTATTCACTGCAGTTTTGTCAACAAGTGTTACGGAATTTATTATGAGTATATATACAAATGCTGTATGGTAGGGTGGGTATGGACAAGTATTTTCATTGATGTCAAACCCAACTAAATATAGCGACTGACATTGATAATTGAAACTATCGACAATGTATTTACATCATTGCTGTATAGCTTTTATGCTGTATTTGTTATCTCTTCTAGCCCCGAAATGTAGTTTCACTATAGTATTTCCAACACTAATGCTGCTTTTATACGATATCGATTATCTTAGCGACATGTAACTTTGTCACTACAACAACCCGAAGCGACAAGTTTCGGGAAAAAATATACGGCACGCAGTGACAAAGCTAAGCTAAAAAACTACTCGAGTATGAAAGCAGCATTATAACAGTTGGGAATAAAATAATTATGAAAACATTGTGTAGAATTATAAGACTTTGAAACGAAAAAGAGGTGCTCAACCAACATTAAACATTGATTTATAAAAACTTTAAATGCTGGATGAGTAAAACACCAAGGTTATAATACAAAAAAATACACATTTTCTGATGTTTTCAGCATAGTTTTATTGTTTCTCGACATATTCGAAATATCAACTGGCTTGTCGATAGAGAATGAAATCGCTTTTGTCAACGACATTGTGAACAAAAGGTTTGTCGATACCAGCTCTACTGTATTGAAGTCTTTGTATTGGCACATTATGGATGGCACATTATGGATTTCACTATGAGACTCTCTGTAAAGATTCTGTCTCCTAAGGTCCCCAAAAGAAAAACGATTTTCATAGAGGCTTTCTTTGGCTAATTTTCATAATTGTTTGAAAGTGTGAAACTATGGTTTGGTTGAGGTACATTAATTTTGCACCACCATACATGTACATGTTTATAAGGAAATGTCAGTAACATTAACAGGTATGACAGATACAGTATAATTAAATGATACTAAAATCTTTGTATAATATATATGAAAAGGCTAAGTTTGAAGGTCTCAGGAACACACGTCAAAGGTAACGCTTTCTTGTGGTTGAAAAAAATTCAGCCCTGTATTGGACAAACAAAGCAGAGTCTTACAGATGTGTGGAATTATATTTATAGGGGTTCATTACACTTTTTTTATTTTGAGATTTTGCATGTTTTACAATTGTAATAACATAGAAACTCAATGAATGAGATGCTTTTCAAGATTTTTGTTTTTGTTTTTGCTTCATCAAGTTTACATGGCTGACATGAAAATTGTGACAAATTATTTTATATACTGTATTAATAAATAAATTTAAACTTTAAATACCCTATGACATTATTTCAAAAAGTTTCAACCATCTTGAGAAAAACCCATAAATAGTTTTGAAAAGACTATTTACGGAGTTCAAAAAGACTATTTATAGGTTTTGAAAGACTGTTTACGGGTTTTCTGGTAATTTATAGCCGCGTCACTTTCACGCACAGACGTACGTGGGCAACAATCGTATACACGCAAGCAAATACGTGCATTAACCTATTGCTTAAATTCATGGTTATAGCATTTTGTTAGTGCATTTGCGTAATAAGATTAATTAAATTAGGCCATTGGGCAAGTAAAAATCACATTATTTAACAATTTATTAATACAGTATACAAAACAAATATATACTGACATTTTCAGATCTCTGGATTAAAACTGTAGTCCTTCAGTGACTAAAATTTAGCTATTTCACTTCGGGGTACGCACATCAGTAAAATAGCTATATTTTAGTCACTTCAGTTCCATAGTTTTAACCAGAGATCTTCAAGTCAGTATATATTTGTATAATATATTTACCTGATTGGTGATGAATTAATGCTACATGCATTTTATCAATGTTTTTAAAATTTTATGTTCAAAGACATTCACTTGCCTAAGAGACAATCGATCACACTTTTAATTCCAAAAATCCCAAAAAAACTTCTCTCCCGAAAACACTTCACTCTGACCTGGGATAGGTTAACTATATAGGCTCTAATGGGAAGAAACATTCGCTGCAGACAGTAATGACCATTCGCTTTCCATTTAAGCAAATAAGTCAGCAAAACAATATGTGCTGTATTTTGAGTTTCTATGGAGTATGGTATAGTATATTCGTCATGTGAGTGCAAGAAAGTCATATCTGCAATGGCTGCCCTAAGTTATATTTAATTCACACCATGTTATAAGAATTTGTCAAGTCCCTCGGAACTATATGTCAGTGGAGCCACTGACCCAAGACTGAAGATTATTGAGTGTGCAATCCAAATTATGACAAATGGCAGCTATTGCAGATACGACTTTCTTGCACTCACATGACAGTTTGTGTCGTCAATATCACTTTCTAGTAAGGGCGTTTTTATGAGGTTCATACTTTCAGACAAAACTGCAGTGAAAATTTATGAACACACATTGTATATCAGAGTTTATCAACTTCAAAATCTGAAGTTGGAAAAACCAAGGGGATGGTTTACATAACTCCCAGAATGCATTGCAATGTTAAAAATAATCTGAATGACATGTAACTGGCATCATATTAATGTATTTACAGTATTGGCTTTTACAGGGATGTAACTAATTCAGGAAATTTACACAAAATGTAAATTAATGTATTTACAGTATTGGCTTTTACAGGGATGTAACTAATTCAGGAAATTTACACAAAATATTAGTATTTTCAGGAAATTAGACCAAGTACAAAAGTATAGGAAGCTGCTCAGTTTGAATCACAATTTTGCGCATTTCAGGAAATTGTATTGTTCATGTGTTACATCTCTGCTTTTATTATTACAATAATTCATCAACAATCAATTTGAAATCAATGAATGTTGTTATTTCACATCATCAATTGAGGGCAGTATTAATAGAAAGGGCTTGTAATATACCCAATACAGCTACTCAATATAGCTTGGGTTGACCAAGCAAAATAAAAATAGATGTGAACTTACAATTCAGGTCTTGATATTTGACAATCCTGGTTTATGCACTAACCATATGTGTACCGCCGCGGCAAAAGGGTCCAGTTGTCGACCCCTACATGTTGCTCATTGTGGCATATCTGATGTATACAAATACCATACATTAGATATGCTACAAGGAGCAACATGTACGAGCCGACAACTGGACCCTTTTGCCGCGGCGGTACACATATGTGACATGCCACATATTTGCAGGGAAGCTTGTTTAGAGATACAATCAACCCAGAAATATGTGTTTTGTCAAAGACTGGGAACATGAACCTTTGAATGTGGTGTGGCATATTTCTATGGGATTACCAAGAAATGTGTGTGTGTTTTGTGAAAACCTCTTACTGGATTCCTTTAAAGCTTGTAGTATTATATTCCAATCCAAAAAAAGCCATTACTGCAGTTTACCGAACATGATAATGAATTGCAGTATACCAAAATCGAGGATTTATATTACCAATGTATTGGGTACATTCCATAAAACACAATGCATGCTGTCAAGTATGTAGTTTACACATTAATTATATTATTCAAATGTCCGGCGAAATAATAGTTGTGGTTCTCTCGATAGAGGGCAGTCAAAACAATGAACAGAGTAAACGCTTGTAAGATTGGTCTATATTGATTTTGAAAAAACTAATAAAGAAATCGTATTTATATATAAGACTGATAAATGTTCATGCTTGTGCAATGGTTTCTACAAAGCAGCAGAAAAATATTTAGAAATTAGACACCAGACAGAATGATTATCCAAAAGTGATCAGATGTATTAAAACCATCTGAATTTGCCTCAATGGTTATGCTATGCATGCTGGGATGTATGTAAAACATACTGAGAATAATAACAGTCAATTAAAATGGTGCTTTTGATTTGTAATGTTTGGTGGTGATTTTGTTGAGTATTTTGATGTCATTTTGGTGGTAATTTATGGCTTGATCGATGTACTGCAATAGGTATAGATTGGTTTCAGAAATTCCAAGTGTCTCTGTTCTGGTTACCGAAATGTTGTGTAAACTTAATCAAGTTTATTTTGTTAATGTGCAGTCTAAACCTTGTTGCAGTTAATGATGAAATCCTGCATTTTATTAAATCATGTAGGTTTAATTTTCTGGCCCTTCAGTCACTGATATTTGAAAACAGAGATTTTGATAATAGTGCAACTAAACTTAAGCGATTTTGGTATTCTACTGCCCATGCAAGCAGGATGCACTTTTATCCTTCAGTCACAATAATGAGCACACCCCAGTCTAAAAAAACAACTCAGGTAAAAAAGTTATAATTAAATAAATACATCAGGCAAATATATAGTGTTAGTGTGCTATGCCGCCCTGATTTATAATTCCACTCTGCCTCAGTATACTACACTTTACAGGTGTGTACATTATGGCACAAGTAAGCTCCATTCCACCCAAGCATTATTTCCGGTTCTGCGGCAACCTCTAGGGATGCTGAACCAGCTCCTCGAGTTTCATATGGGTTTCCAAAAGACTATTGGCAGCTTGTACAAGCAAATTTCAAGCACACTCAACTTTGGCACCGCTGGGGTTCGGACTCAGGACCTTCCACGCCACATCTCACAGCTACATTTATGTGTGCCAAATTTATCTGTTGCAGCTGTACAGGATAAAGTGATATCAACTCTGAAACCAAATATACGTTTTCCATAATATATTATTCACTTTAGATAATTAAAAAATACAGATAGCCAACTGATCTATATTTGCACCCAAGGTTTGAGGCTAGCTTGTGAAACTCTACACTAGCTAAAACCATTAAGATTATGGTGGCATTCCTGGCGAGACATATCATTCCTACAGGTTGGACATGGCAAAAAAGCCATTGGTTGAATTAATACAATGCTTGTATTG
Organism: Ophiothrix spiculata; assembly: GCA_000969725.1. Classification (NCBI taxonomy): domain Eukaryota; kingdom Metazoa; phylum Echinodermata; class Ophiuroidea; order Amphilepidida; family Ophiotrichidae; genus Ophiothrix; species Ophiothrix spiculata. Next base: position 87,862 of record JXSR01S073027.1, read on the forward strand.
CCATGTAAAGCTAGGTGCAGTTTTTCATGGTCTAACAAAGTTCTCAGTCAAAGTACCTGTTTGTTTGTGACATGTTAAATTCACTTTTAAATAAACGCTATGTTAAACGTTATATATTAAAAGTGAATTTAACATGTCACATGCCAGTAGGTTATTCTTTTAATTCAGTGTTTTATGAAAACTACTTTTCAAGGAAGAATTATTTTTTTTGTGGGTGCACCACACATATGTACAACTGGTACCATTTGAAAACAGTACTGTTTTAAAAATGAAGTGTAATAATCATTTTAATTTGCATATGGGTCATTCCAAGCCATATAAAACATGGGGTTAGTGTGAGGTTTTTGACTAAATTGACATGCAGTGTCAAATTTGAAATGATCAAAAAATGTAAGGTTCTTATGGTTGCAAAGCTTGCAGTAATGATCCCAAAACCCGAGAATTATATATTTATTTAATGTTCAATCTTGAAACTACCTATTTACTATATATTTTTACAGCTAACTGTAACAACATTGCCAAAATATTATTTGTAATATGTTGGTAACATAATCACTGTTAAATGTAGATTTTAGACTAATCACTGTTATATAAATTTTAGACTTGTTGTAAGCCTTTTTATTTTTGTGATATTAAACAGGGGTAGACAATTTAGTGCCTATTAGAAAGCCTACTTTCATACACTCACAAGTTAAAAAAATCCACTGTGACATTTTAAAACTATCAAAGGAGGGGCAAAAACATAAGCTAACCCTGCATCAGATGGTGGACGCGCAATAAATTGCCTGTTTACCTAACTGTTTACTCAGATTTTATGTGGTATCATCCGCAATCGCCAGTATTATTTCAATGTGTAAATAGAAAGAAAAGTAGTTCTTTCAAATAAGCAGAATACATTTTTAGTTTTCTGGGGTTGAAGTCCCAACCCAAACGGTTTTGAAATCTGCATATATTTATACACTAAGCAAGGGCATAAAATGATAAGTTTTTTGAATGGGAGTTTCAAAATCTGATGATGTCACGTCTCCATCCCCCCACCCCCCCTGCCCTGCATCAAGAGGTTTTCCATTTCTAGCCTCAGAGAGGGCTGAAAAAAAGTGTTTCACCAGGATTCAAACCTAGGTTCGTTCGCATCCCACATAATGTTCACTATAAGCAAGCCACCACAGATTCACTCCCCAGGAAATCTGCTCCGTAGGCAGGAATTTGGTCCCTTTATATAACCCACGTCTACGACATTTTTGAACTTGGCACACATTTTTGTGATTTTAACAGTGAGTTCGAGTTGGATTAGGTACATATATATGTCGATCAAAATGAGGTTGTCATGTTGATATAATTTAAACCAATACATAAAGCAAAATTATAAGCTTACAAAGAGCTTTCGTCATGTACCACTATGGCTTGTTCACTCAATGATGGTTTGGTTGATGGTAGATGATGAGAGGTCATCAACCCTGTCCTATTTTGCATTTCTAGTCTTTTTCCTTAGTAAAGAGAGGGATGAAAAAAACATTTAACACCATGATTCGAACCTGGGACCTCTAGTGTATCAAGTCATGTACACTGTCAGTAAGCCACTAATGTGGAGTCTGATTCCCAGGCAGTGGATTTGATCCCTATATGTAACTCTGCCGTTCTTGGACATACAAAAAGATTGTTTTAACTTGATTCATTACTTTCAGTGTTTGCCTTTTTTATTTCAAGAACTTGAGCAGGATGTATACTGATATTGGACTTTGTTATGATCATAAATTTTAGACTTGTTGTAAGCCTTTTTATTTTTGTGATATTAAACAGGGGTAGACAATTTAGTGCCTATTAGAAAGCCTACTTTCATACACTCACAAGTTAAAAAAATCCACTGTGACATTTTAAAACTATCAAAGGAGGGGCAAAAACATAAGCTAACCCTGCATCAGATGGTGGACGCGCAATAAATTGCCTGTTTACCTAACTGTTTACTCAGATTTTATGTGGTATCATCCGCAATCGCCAGTATTATTTCAATGTGTAAATAGAAAGAAAAGTAGTTCTTTCAAATAAGCAGAATACATTTTTAGTTTTCTGGGGTTGAAGTCCCAACCCAAACGGTTTTGAAATCTGCATATATTTATACACTAAGCAAGGGCATAAAATGATAAGTTTTTTGAATGGGAGTTTCAAAATCTGATGATGTCACGTCTCCATCCCCCCACCCCCCCTGCCCTGCATCAAGAGGTTTTCCATTTCTAGCCTCAGAGAGGGCTGAAAAAAAGTGTTTCACCAGGATTCAAACCTAGGTTCGTTCGCATCCCACATAATGTTCACTATAAGCAAGCCACCACAGATTCACTCCCCAGGAAATCTGCTCC
>JXSR01S073029.1:23379-40400 GCA_000969725.1 Ophiothrix spiculata
TACGATGGTTCACAACAAAAAAGTAACAATATATCAATTTTATATCATTCATATTGTCGTTACCAGAAAGAATTAGCACAATACCACATTATAAGTAAGTCTACGTCTAAAACGGGTCATTAAGGTTTTGCAAAAATTATGTTTTCCCCCTTTGTCTAATTTAAAACTTTTTACGACAAAAGTAATGATCTTGTATGTCAAGAGAATATTGCAATTATACATTATAAAAAAACCCTATTACTGTAAGCATAAAACAATACAACCGGCGGCGTTGACGAAACCAACAACAATAACATCAAAAATGTGTATTGTGTGCATTGTTATGAGAAATGTTCTTGTATTGACTTAATTTGTTTCCCTCAGGGTGCACCCCAAGTAACGGAACATTACTTAGATTCCAAAAAGGATGTTGACCAGCAACTCAAGAAAACCTGTGAGACATTTATCAAGAATGTGTCCAAGTCGCTGGTAGCAGAATTAGTTGCGTTTGTTGACAAGGCTAATGTGATTGTCAATATGAACAAGGAAGAGGGCGCCCCACAAGTGTCGCTCAAGAAGCAGCCATTTGCAACACCAGGTGAGCTCATTTTGAAATAATCTTTTATATGCTAATTTTATGTAAAGCCACATTAAAAAAAAAATAAGTTGTTTCTCGTCTGAAGGTTTCAAAATGTGAGGAGGGAGGGAGGTGGTTTTTTTTTTAATGGTTGGGGAGAGCCTGGGCGATCCAGGTTTACCCTTGGTAGATGTTGACTGCACATTCAGTTGCTGTATTTTAACTCTATGTGGTATGGATAGATGTTGGTTTGATTACAGTTTCAACGTTAAAAACATCAAAATTTAAAGAATCCTTTAAAAAGGAAAGCAGGGTCTTGATATTTGAACAATTTTGCTCAATTTTTAACACCTTTTTAGCATTTTTGCACACAAAAAAAATGATGCGGCACCAAAAAGTGAGGAGGGAGGGGACGAGAAACAATTTTTTTTTATGTGGCCTCATAAATGCTAATATTAGGACAGTTTTGCCAAATGGCATTTTCTGTACAACTCAAATATGTTCCCACATTTCTCAATGCTGTGGAGATTAAAGTATTGCAATGAAAGGTTAAAAATTGGGTTTTAGTTATACTCCTCCTTTTTTTCTCTTTCACAGAAAAAGTGCATGAAGTGGTAGGTGCAACATACAAGCAAATCAAGTCCTTTTTGCCTAAAGTCTTCAAGAAGATGTCTCTGTATTTGGCTAACAAGGACACGGAATATATACTGTTCAGACCAATTAAGGTAGGTCAACACCCACAGGGTTAAACTAGTACTTTCTAGATGATTCAGCCCTTTATACCTTCAAAAGAGTCCTAATTTTAATATTTTATTGTATTTTCAGCCTGTTTTGGGCATTTTGTCACTGTATACAGTCTTTTATCACATGACACCACCACTGACTATAATTGTTTGTGTGTTTTGTGAACATGAACACGGTAGTATTTACGCAGTAGTCTCTAACTCGAGCATACATTTTCAAGGAGGTGACGCTCCAAGTCTACACTCAGGAGTACACATTAAATACTAAAAAATTGGAGCACTTTTTGTGAACTTTAACCTGTCAAATGAGACACAGATAAAGCAAACTGAACTCATACTTCAGATTGAAGTTGGTGGATACCGTGGAATTTTTGTTATGATTTATTGATTAGTGATTTTATTTATGTTTTTTACAGGGAAGTGTACAAAGTGCCTATCAACAACTGGAAATAATTGTGAAGGAGAATTACTCCGAAGATGATCAACAGATTATTGCATGCCCCACTATTGAACAGGTAAGATAATACTATTGACTTTATCAACATTTTGGAAGCTTCATTCAAAATCATTTGATATGAATTACTCCTAAAAAACCAACTAATATACAAATATTGCTTGCTTTGAGGAACATGGTTTAAATTTTTTTCCCGAGGTGATCTCAAAACCATGAATATGCTCGAAACGAAGCTTAAGGCATATTCATGGTTTTGAGATCACCAAGGGGAAATATTTTCAACCATGCCCCGTAGAAAAAGCAGTCAATATTCCTTTTATACACTGAATATATAGATTTTTGTCATCTGGTTGGTTTAAAAGAATCATTTTTGCACTAAAAGCCTGATGGTCAATAATCGTGTGCGTATTGTTCGTGTTACACCGGCAGTGCAAAATATGTTGAGCTGGCCTAGTGAAAAATATGCCCCGAGCCTAGGTGAATCCAAGCCCTCACTTTTAACCAATCAGAGGACATTAATCTATATATATGAGGTATATAAATAACACTATTTTCTATGAAAATATAGAGTATTGTAAGTTTAAAAATTCAAATTTTCAAGGTGTAGCTTTACACTTCAGAGATTTTTTCAAGATATTCAAATTTTTATTAAATATTGTGGTTGTTAATGTATTCTAGAATCTGCACTGCTGTATGTGGGGCCACAACACTAAATTTTGTGTTTTTAAAATAAGAGCAAAATGACTGCCCTTCTATAGTCAGACCCTCAAAAATATGGAAGGGCTATGCGTTTGGTCAACATTTTGTTCTAGATTTAGGTTTATTTACAGTTGCTCCAATGCTATTTTTGATCTCTAGAGTGCTTTGGTAAATTTTCAAGGCTTTCCTACAACTTGTATTCCGGTACTATATATTTGGCTGTCAGTGATATTGGGCGTCAATACTTTCAACGTCCCGTATTTGAAAAATTTGCAGTCATGCTACTTTTGTCATCATTTTGGGTTAAAAGAGTTCTTTACTAATTAAAAGACACTGTTGAAGAAACCAGTTGCTTTATTCTTGAGTTTTCAAGTGTTTTTATGATACAATTAATCAACCATGCTCTAATGACTGCCCAGCCCAAAAAAAATTCAGAGAGAAGTGTTAAAAACATTCAATGTTGAAGCATTTTCATATATCATTAAGCTTATACCAACAATCGCAAGTAACAGGCAATGGTACCGAAAGTTAATCAATGAGGTTGCGATCTCGGAAATGATGTAAAAATTGTCAGTACTTCTGGGTTGTCATCGGCCATTTAACAGTAAGTTGCTGTAATTGTTAAACTTATGTGACTATTTTGTGCACATTTTTGATGTTGGAAATCGGTCTCTAATAATTGCCCACCCTTAGGAACAATACGATATGTAAATTAAGCCATAAAGTCAGCCCCTGTGGCATTTTCACTTTTCTACAGTTTGCAAAACCATGTTGTAAAGATTAAGGTTTTTTAAGGCTTTGTTCTTTACAATAAAAAATATTTTTTATTTTTGTAGTTGTAAGCTGTTGTTTTTAATGTAATTATTAAACCTCATGAGCACTTTTAAATTATGTATGTGTTCACCAGCTTTATGTTAATGGTGAATGATTTCACTTTTAACACATGTTTGGAAGACCCGGCCTATCAAACCTAAGCCAATTGTTTTACAACTATTATAGAAGGTCATGCCCTTGTATTTTATTTTCTAGGTGTTTAGACTTTTAAATTCCCTTTAATTTAGTGCTTTTCCACAATTCAGTGTTGCCTGACCTCAGCAGAAAGTTGATGAAACAAAGTATTGTTAACTATATGACAGTTGCGAAATAGTAAATGACAATTGCGTGTTTTCACCAGTAATAAAACATTCACATTTTTTGGTGGGAAATTCATCATATTGAAAATCCTACATGTTATTTATTTCATAAGCCTCCACTATACTAAGCAGCATAACATTGTGCAAACAATTCTAAATAAGAAACATGTAGGTAGTGACAAGTTGCTGGTTTTTTCTGATCGAATCAGAATGGTCATGCTGGTTGTTGCTCCCGATTAAAGGAGCTTGATGATCCAATTTTTCAATGTCACGTGAAAGATGACCACTATTGTTCATTTTATTTTTTCATATCATACATACAAATATATAAAAGATGTTTAAATTTCAAATTTCAGCTAAATGGTCCAAACCTTTTTAATTTTATGGACATTTTTTTTATTATTTCAAAGCCACATATGTACTGTGTAAAATTAGACACATTTTCAAATACATCTCCAAAACCAAACATATTCAGCCATGAAATTTCACATTGATTATGGTGAAAATATGAGTAATATTTTAGTACCAAAATGTCAAAAAGTTGGAGAATGTTGAAAAAAAGTTGAAGCCACTGGACTATACTCCTTTAAGTTGATTTCTTTATTATCAGTCAATTATCAATATCTACTTTTCAATTAAGTTGGAGCTTTTCCTTGTGAAAATATTGCTTTTATATTTAGTCATCCAAAGAATAATAAAGAACTCGCATGAAAGAAAAAATAATTGAAAACATTAATTACAAAGTAACATGTTTTATGCAATAACTTTTCAGGTGTATATTAAAGAATTCTTACAGGTGTATGTTCTGCAAGTTCCGATCATTTTTTGACCCCTTGCTTTGACTTTCTTAAATCAAATTGAGATTTGCTACCACAAGAAAGCTTGTATTTTTCTCATGCAAATTTTTTGTCAGCCAGAATTGTGTTTTGAATGAGTCATAGGCTTACTGAAAAACTTTCAGATGGGTTGCACATTTTTTGCCTGTTACATCAAATTTGCTCAAGCTATGTGAACCATGCAAACTTCAGAATTTCAATATACAGGCGATGTTTTTTCATTCAAATAACAAAAATATAATAAAATTTAGACCAGATTGGATCACTAACCTTTAACAACTATAATTTTGACTGCATTGATTCTTGCTTCTAGCAACTCATGAGTTTATTAAAAATATGGGCTTGTCCTTGGAGAGAAAACATCATTTTATGATGTATCATAATGTTATTAGATAGAGATGAGTATCTGTAAGATCTGACACAGCATTTGAATGTTTTTGTGTGTAACTTCAAAAACTTGGGTGTGAAAATCTTGGGAATTGTATACAAAGTGCAGGAAAAGTTGGCAAAAACTTGGTGTGCATTAATTAATTTCGAAGGACTCTGTGCACTGTTGGTTTAATGAAATCAACCTCATCTCAAGGGCTAAAGAAGTCAGCCTTGTAAAACACTCCATGCACAGCTGGCTACCTGAGCCCTTTAGATGAGGTTATTAAACTTTATTTCAGACATGAAATGAAATTTCAACTAACTAAGAGTTAAAGTAGTCAACCTTTTGAACACTCCTTGCATAGCTGGGTTAGCCCGTTAAGAGGTTAATTTTGTTTCAGATATAAAAATGAAATTAACCTAATCTCAGGGTTAAGTAGCCAACCTTGTAAAACACTCCCTACATGTTGGGCTAGCCAAGTCCTTAAGAAGAGGTTAATTTCATTAATGTATCAAATGAAATTTACCTCATCCCAAGGGCTAAAGTAGCCGGCCTTGTAAAACATTCCCTGCATGAGTGGCTACCTAAGTCCTATGAGGAGGTTTGTTTCATTTTCTCTCTGTGAAATTAGACGACGGTAGCCATGCCTCTTAACTACTATATTTGATTGAGGTACCTTCCGCAGTGTCGCTCGTGTAAATTTCATTATGTTAAAATAGTGCATCGAATAAACTTAAAATTACTCAGCTACGAATGGGGTTCACGCGTTAACCCTAGCAGATTTAGAATAATACAATAAAGTGTATCACTATAGGAGTGCTTTTGTTATTATTTGAATAAAGGTAAAAATATGATTTTTGTAACATTTTCAATATTAATGCGCCAATAGAAAGACACATTAAATACATCCTAAATTTGTGTTTTAGAAATCCCTAGTCCCTAAATTTACTAGCTTCTTCTAAATCGTGGCCGCCCCCGCCTGTGTGAAATAAAAAGAAACCGTAACTGAAACACAGAGTGTTTTAGAAATACATCAGTAAATGTGTTCCTAATAGAAAGAGAGCAATATACAAATATGTTTACACTGAATGAAAATATTAATTTTTGTTCTATTGCACGAATTAAAAAATATTCATTATTTAAAAAAAAAAAATAGCATCTAAATAAATCCGTGTAATTTGAACGCACATTTCCTCTGTCCTTCCGCATTTTAATTCCAGTTTCCAATGGTCAAAAGGTAAAAAAATCTAAACCACCGTCCTGACTGACACAAACTTAGGCCTCAAAAAATAATTGTTGTGTTGCCCTCAAGTGAAATTTCTGGAAAATTTGGTTGGTTGGTCGGAAAATATTTTATTATTATTATTGTTGGGTGCATTTTCCAATATTTTCAAAAACACCCAATCTGCGCATAATTGGGTGCTTTCCGACCCTAATGATTTTTTTTTTAAATTTTGACTAGAGTCGCTCGCTGATGGCAACACAACAATTTTTTTTCGCCTTATCTCTTATCCACAACAGAGCAACACAACATTTTTTGTTGGCCTTATTTGGGTACAGATTTTCCCTCCTCACTCAGAAGAACAAACAACATGTAGATTCTGTAGAATTGTTATAATGACGTTGGTATTTTCTCAAGAAATACCCAACAATACATCAGTATATGACATTTACTAGTGACTGTTATTTAATTAAAGGTTATATATTTATTTTTAAAAATCATTAATAAAGGATTTAGTTGACAGATTGCTGGGATATTTGTTAATGCTTGTCCAGCCATTAGTGACGTATGACTCCTTGTAGCACAGGGGCAGGGGAGGTGGGTGGGTGTGGGGGGGGGGGGGGGGGGGGGGGGGAGGTGTTGGAATTTTTTTGTATTCTATATGCATGCCAGACTTTGAATAAACATAGTTTTGATTCAAACCTACCTGACTGTAAACTAGTTTTGACAGAAAAGCACCCAATTAGAGTGAAATTGTTTACTTTTTGAGCAAATTTCCCCAAATGCACTAAATTAATGCAAATTGGGCAAGTTCATTTTTGATGACCCCTCCCCCATTGTGATACCGAAATCTGTGAAAACCTCCCCCGAAACACAGGCACATAAATTATAGGTATTCCATGTCAATGTGAGTATACCTCCCTGGGACTCCTACAGTTGTTCATCTGATAGGTGTGTGATTGTGTACAAATTCAATAATAAATTGAATTTTTAAATATTTATTCTCAAGATGGTTCACAGGGGGATGAGATTCGTGCCCTATTTTTCATATTTTTAGTATCCAGTTTCTGGAAAGATATTGTTCAAAGAAATAATGATATATCGATAATAATAATGATAATAAAAACTTCAGGACATACAAGCATAATTTTTTTAGGGATGGGGGCAAAGCTGCTGTTGTTAGGGATGTACCAGTAGATACCCAGTGTGGAGGCTAAGGAGGTTTTGTTCTTTTCTGTTTGGGAAAAAAGTTTGTTACAACTTATGATCTGTTTTGAAAATACATAAGTAATTGAAGACAACATTGTCATTTCTCCAACTCCATAGTCCCCACCTGGATATCTAACATTACATCCCACACTATTTTATCAGCTGTAATTTGTGTAGCAGATTACATTGAGTTGTATCCAAACAAATAACTTATGAATGTATTTCCCTGGGAGGGGGCACTCACATTTGTGAGAAGGATACCTATATCCGGCGGTCAAGACCCCCTTTTTCAGACCGCCAGGTTTGCTCACTAGATCCCCATTTTCTGCATGATTCTGTTCTTTTGACCCCTTGTTTGAGTAAAAATACATAATTTTAGCTCAAACTGCAAATATTGATAAGAAAATCAAAGTACATTTTCAGCTCAGAAGGCTATTTTGGCCAAAATTTCAGTTCACTAGACCCCAAAATCAGTTATAAAGGTCAAACTTTTGCAGAAAATCAGTTCACCTCGCATTTTGGCGCTTCGTGTCTGACATACCTACCACTTTCAAAGTTGAGTGCGCCCCCGGTGTATTTTTAAGCACAAACAAGTCCTTGGAGAAATAGTCTTTACCTTACCAGGATATAAATAAATTGCATAATCTGTAAAAAAATCAAATTCATTCATTTTGTACTTCTTCCAGAAATATTCATTAAGAAAGTATTTTAAAAGTGGCAAATGCTGTTGTGTAAGATTTCATTGCTTTTACTTAGAATACAAAACAAACAGAACAAAAAACTTGATTTTAAACTATTCTTCAAAACTATTAATACCGGTAACTGTGTAGAAGAATACGGGGGGAAGGGGGAACTGGCCTAGAAAGGGGATACGTGTATGTGCGGCCCTCAAGAACCCCTTTTCACACCTTTTCTGCCGCTCCCTAGACTCTCATTTTAAGCAAAATCCTTAGTTCACAAGCCCTATTTTTAAAAATTTCAGTTCTTTATTGAACTTTAGTTCCCAAGACTCCAATTTCAAGCAAACTTTAGGAAATGTTTACTTCTAGAGCCCAAATTTGGTCCTCAAGGGTTATTTTCGGGTCACCTCAGTTGTCTAGACCCCCTTTTAGAGCCAATCTTTTGATCCCTAGACTAGGGTTTCAGATATCAGGTGGCACACCCCTACCATACCAAAGTTGGGTGACCCCCCACCCCCAGGAGAAGAATCACACTGAAGTAGTCACAGAGGTGGCCTTGGCCAGAATGAATAGTGCCTTAACTCAAGAGAAGGCCCATGTAAAAGATTCAAATCTTTAATAGGACAATAACCTAAAGAAAATGGTGATAATTTAGTACATTGGATGAATAGTACCTTAACTCAAGGGAATGCCCATGTAAAAGATTCAAATCTTTGAAAGGACAATTACCTAAAGAAAATAGTGATAATTTAGTACATTGGTGATAAATGTATTTTGCTGAAAGACTTGCAGGGTGTGGGGTAGGGTGTGTGGAGATGAATTTGGTGGCAGTGGGAGCTTTGGAGACTTGCCAGTACATTCATATTCAGAGAAAATTGAGAAACATATTTACATAGCCCAAAATTTTGAAATTTTTTGGGAAAATGGAAACAATGAACAAACAAATTTCTAAAAAAATCTAAAATTTACAAATGTTTAAATTTTGGTTAAAAAACGGCTGTCTTTACATATTTTTTTTGATAAAACAAAACAAAAATTGTCAAAAATGCAAAATCAGGGTAAGTTTGCAAGTAAGGTGTATTTTTTGTGGTCGCTTAATGGTATGTATGTTTGTTTCTATTCATAATTATGTGATTTCAAAAGTCATAATAGTCTCAGTTAAGCATATGAAAAAATTGTCAAAAATTCTTTTTAGGGTTGCTTTTTGTGTCGACTTAACATCTTGGGTTAAGGCAATTTTTAGGGCCCATATTTGACCATAATATCGAAATATAAATACCCAAATATCGTTCACTTTTTAACTTTGTAAATCTTTCAGTTTGAAGAGATATAAAAATTTGTATAAAGACAGGGAGTAATTTTCCTCTAAAAAGTATTTGTAGAAACTTATGTAATCATTTTATTTTACCTTAGGAACTGTATAAGCTTTCGTGCCAGAAACAAATTAGTATTTATAGAATTGTTTTCTCAAGATTGTTATTTGTTTACATTTTTGAAGGAGTTTTAGAAAACAAGATACATGTACATCTTACGTGATATTGTCTCATTGAAACCCACACATAACTCATGGAGCTGATTTTGGATACAGCCATTTTATGACTCACCAGGTATACACTGTATGCAGTGCCCTAGAAGGAGCATTCGCACAGGGGACCAAAAGCTTAACGTGACTTCCGAATCTCGGAGCAAGTAGAGTAAAGTTTCTTGCCTAAGGAAACAAGGAGACGTAAACCGCCTGGCCCAGGGCTCGATCCTGGGGCTTATCAAGGTCCTGTGCCGTACAGGTTCATGTTTCTTAAAGGTGGGACAAGGTTTGTCACATCAAAATTTCAAATTTGTGAAATTTAATACTCGCGAAAATGTCACTTATTGCAAATTCGCGAAATAAAGTCACAGCAAAATTAAAGTGTTTTACAGTATAGGATTAGATAAGTTGATTATAATGACCCAGAGTGATAAGGAGGCTAAGTGTGCTATAGATCACATACCACACATATTTGTATACTTCTAAAAATCATAAAAAATAAATGAAATGGAATTTGTTGCTCATAATTTGTTCAAAATATATGTTTTTCCTGTCATCCATTTCATTCTAAACACATTTCATGCACGTGATTGAAAGATGACCATCATAGCACTAAGAGGGCAGTGTGTTAGCTAAGCTATAAGCATGTGTAGCTGCAGTCACGTTACTTGTAAATGCTGTCAGTTAAGTTTCAATATACTGCTAACTCACTTATTGTGACTTAATGAGAGAAGTAAACTTGATAATAGAGATTGGGAGTCTTTCTTTTCCTCGGTAATTGCTGTAACTGTGTCAAGATTGCAAACATAGTTATGTTGATTTGTTTTGATCATGTTGTATTTGGCAACAGCTTTACTGTCAAGTTTGAATCAATGAAATGATATGGAAAACTGTTTGATGTGAAACATTGCTTATTAATATTGTGGAAGTCAAAGAAGTTGGAGGATTAATTATTCACTTGAGAGAGCGTCACCTTACTTTAAATATGTATATCCTTTGCAACGGATGAGCATTTTGAACAGCAATTCTAACATGAAAAGCAGGAAATTTTCCAATTGAATGAGGCATCTGAATTTGTTTGCTGTGAAACAGATCTTATAAGAATTGTGGACATCACCATTGGACATACAGAAAAGTTTGAAGATTGACAAACAATTTACAAGCATGCATGTATAGAACAGCTCAGCTATGATTATTTATACATGTCCATACTGGTGACTTTTGAAACTTTCACAGAAAGCTGGAAACGTTCTAGATATTGCTGATTCTCCAAGTTATCTAAATGCTGTTGAATACTAACAAAAACTCAATCATTTCTGAAAGTTAGTAAGCATTTTTCAATTCGATAAAATATACACCACATCATCTGTTAGCCCTACATCTGTAGCAGTAAGAAAGCATTAGTGTTTTCAATTCTTCTGAAAGAGGACAAATGCAATTAATGTTTTGGATTCTTAACAGTTTGAATATATGAATCTTGTAACAATGTGATAATTTACACGTGTGATGGTACACACATGGCATCAATGTAGTGCCAAAGTAGAGAAAAGGTGATTTATAAATAGAAAATATGACTTTACTTACTTTGAAAGGATGCTGTGAGATCTAGTTATTAGGCATGGGCCACAGTACAAGTCATTTGTGCAAGGTCAGCCATGGTCATGCTCATGGTGGACATGGTGGAAGTGGCCACGATGACCATGGTGGTGGACATGACGGACATGATGATCATGGTGATGGACATAACGGACATGATGATCATGGTGGTGGACATGGTGGACATGATGATCACGGTGATGGACATGATGATCATGGTGGTGGACATGACGGACATGATGATCATGGTGGTGGGCATGACGGACATGATGATCATGGTGGTGGACACGACGAACATGATGATCATGGTGGTGGACACGACGAACATGATGATCATGGTGGTGGACACGACGAACATGATGATCATGGTGGTGGACATGACGAACATGATGATCATGGTGATGGACACAATGATCACGATGATGGACATGGTGATCATGGTGATGGACATGATGATCATGGTGATGGACATGGTGGACATGATGACCATGGTGATGGACATGATGATCATGGTGATGGACAAAATGATCACAATGGTGGACATGATGATCATGGTGATGGACACAATAATCACGATGATGGACATGGTGATCATGGTGATGGACATGATGATCATGGTGATAAACACGATGATCACGATGATAGACATGGTGGTCATGGTGATGGACATGATGATCATGGTGATGGACACAATGATCACGATGATGGACATGGTGATGAACATGGTGATGAATATGGTGATGAACATGGTGATGGACATGGTAATGATCACGGTGATGAACATGGTGATGATCATGGTGATGAACATGGTGATGAACATGGTGATGAACATGGTGATGATCATGGTGATAAACATGGTACTGAACATGGTGATGATCATGGTGATGAACATGATGATCATGGTGATATACATGATGATCACGATGATAGACATGGTGATCATGGTGATGATCATGGTGATGGACACAATGATCACGATGATGGACATGGTGATGAACATGGTGATGATCATGGTATTGAACATGGTGACGAACATGGTGATGATCACGGTGATGAACATGGTGATGGTCATGGTGATGAACATGGTGATGAGCATGGTACTGAACATGGTGATGATCATGGTGATGAACATGGTGATGATCATGGTGATGAACATGGTGTTGATCATGGTGATGAACATGGTACTGAACATGGTGATGAACATGGTGATGATCATGGTGATGAACATGGTGATGATCATGGTGATGAACATGGTACTGAACATGGTGATGATCATGGTGATGATCACGGTGATGAACATGGTGTTGATTATGGTGATGAACATGGTATTGAACATGGTGATGGACATGGTGATCATGGTGATGAACATGGTGATGATCCTGGTGGTGAACATGGTGATGATCATGGTATTGAACATGGTGACGATCATGGTGATGAACATGATGATCATGGTGATGAACATGGTATTGAACATGGTGACGATCATGGTGATGAACATAGTGACGATCATGGTGATGATCACGGTGGTGAACATGGTGATGATCATGGTATTGAACATGGTGACGATCATGGTGATGAACATGGTGATCATGGTGATGAACATGGTATTGAACATGGTGACGATCATGGTGATGAACATAGTGACGATCATGGTGATGATCACGGTGGTGAACATGGTGATGATCATGGTATTGAACATGGTGACGATCATGGTGATGAACATGGTGGCGATCATGGTGATGATCATGGTGATGATCATGGTGATGAACATGGTGATGAACATGGTATTGAACATGGTGACAATCATGGTGATGAACATGGTGACGATCATGGTGATGATCATGGTGGTGAACATGGGGATGATCATGGTATTGAACATGGTGACGATCATGGTGATGAACATGGTGATGAACATGGTATTGAACATGGTGACGATCATGGTGATGAACATGGTGATGATCATGGTATTGAACATGGTGATGGACATGGTGATCATGGTGATGAACATGGTGATGAACATGGTGATGAACATGGTGATGATCATGGTGAAGAACATGGTGATGAACATGGTGATGATCATGGTGATGAACATGGTGATGATCATGGTGATGAACATGGTGATGAACATGGTATTGAACATGGTGATGAACATGATGATGAACATGGTGATGAACATGGTGATGAACATGGTATTGAACATGGTGATGATCATGGTATTGAACATGGTGATGAACATGGTGATGAACATGGTGATGAACATGATGATGAACACGGTGATGAACACGGTGATGAACATGGTGATGAACACGGTGATGAACACGGTGATGAACATGGTATTGAACATGGTGATGAACATGTTGATGATCATGGTGATGAACATGGTGATGAACATGGTGATGAACATGATGATGGACATGGTGATGGACATGGTGATGAACATGGTGATGGCCATGGTGATGAACATGGTGATGAACATGGTGATGAACATGGTGATGGACATGGTGATGAACATGGTGATAAACATGGTATTGAACATGGTGATGAACATGATGATGAACATGGTGATGGCCATGGTGATGATCATGATGATGAACATGGTGATGAACATGGTGATGAACATGGTGATGGACATGGTGATGGACATGGTGATGGACATGGTGATGAACATGGTGATGGCCATGGTGATGAACATGATGATGAATATTATGATGAACATGGTGATGAACATGGTGATGAACATGGTGATGAACATGGTGATGAACATGGTGATGAACACGGTGATGAACACGGTGATGAACACGTTGATGAACACGGTGATGAACACGGTGATGAACATGGTATTGGACATGGTGATGAACATGATGATGAACATGGTGATGAACATGGTGATGAACATGGTGATGAACATGGTATTGAACATGGTGATGAACATGGTGATGATCATGATGATGAACATGGTGATGAACATGGTGATGAACATGATGATGATCATGGTGATGAAGATGATGATGAACATGGTGATGGCCATGGTGATGAACATGGTGATGAACATGGTGATGAACATGATGATGATCATGGTGATGAAGATGATGATGAACATGGTGATGGCCATGGTGATGAACATGGTGATGAACATGATGATGAAAATGATGATCATACCAATGATGAACAATATCATACTGAAACTCATAGCTCTGAAGGAGGACATATAGTAACCAAGGATCATAATACGAATCACTTTGATTATGAAAATATAACAGAGCCCCTTGATGTTGAAGATGGTAAACACCACAGAGAACATGGGTTTGGTGGTACTCATGATAGTAACAGTGATGAAATACCATTGTATGATCATGCAGGTAATCCAAACGATAGCAGTACAAATGTAAATGGATCAGTGTCTACTCCTGTAGCTTCACTCCATGGTCTAAATAGGACTATTAGCAACCATGATCAGCATCATTATGAACATGGAGAAGGTACTGAGAGTTCAAACACAGATCATTATTTTGATCATCACAGTGAAGATTTAGGTGATGATCATTATGAAATTTCCTTTGAGGATCATCAGGAACATCACCATGACCACCATGAAGAAAGTTGGACTCTAGGTGATGGTCTTGTTTTCAATAGCTCCATGACTTTTGACTCTGATCACCACATGGACCATGATCACCATAGCGATGGTAGCCATTTTGAATTTAACACATTTATAAATGCGACAAGTGAACCTGTACCATCAGAAGCAGATGAGCATTTTGATTTTGGTGAACTGGCATTCACAGCTTCCATGTTGACAATTGGTCTTCTGGCAGTCACGTTTAACATTGTAGTCCTCTTTGCGATAATCAAGACTCGGTCTATTCAGAAAGCAAGTTATATATTTATAGTCAGTCTAAATATCGCTGACTTATGTGTTGGCCTTTCATGTCTTGCAGAAGTGAGTATAATAGGCGTATCTGTTACCAATGCACAAGGGTGCATCATCAAATTGTCTTCGGTGATAATCCCATGCACGGCTAGTATTTTGAATATTATAGGCATCTCGTATGATCGGTTTATAGCAATAACAAATCCAATGCATTACGGTGATAGAGTAACCATCTCCCATGCGCTCAAGGTGACTGCTGCTATATGGGGCGTTTCAGTTATTTTCGGAATTCTGCCTTCCCTTGGTTGGAATACACTAGATCATTACGATGGGTGCTGTTTATTTCTTCACGCTGTTCCTCGCACTTACATTTTATTTGTCGTGTTCTTAGGCTTGTTACCTTCAATGACTATGGAATTTTATGTTTACTCGCGTATTTTCTTAATATCACATCAACAAGCAAGACGCATTGCAGTATTACATCAAACTCATGGAGGGGGGAGTCAAGGCGTTTCAAAATCACGGACCAATAAAGCTTTACGAACTCTGTCAGTTGTATTGGGTTGCTTTTTAGTTACATGGGTGCCATTTTTTCTATCATTACTCATATTTTTATTTGGTACCAATCATTTTCAGGTGGAACAAATTGTAGAAACCTTTATGGTTCTTGCTGGATTTTCAAACTCTTTCTTAAATCCATTTGTGTATGTAGTTTGGAGCAGTCGTGAATTTCGCCAAATTTTGAAAGTGATGTGTTGTGGAAAAGCTAAGGAAGAGTCAAGCGGGACAAGTGCAGAAATAAGACCTCATCATGCACCGAGTGATAACGTACAAAAACAAAAATCAGCAAGAGAAATATCACAATGCAACAGTCAGTCTGCAAATGTGCCTATGATAATGATAAATTCAAAGAAGGTTCTCTTTGAGGACGAAAAACATGCAAGAACAATTTGTACAGCGTGGTCAACGTCAGATGTGATAAATTCAAAGAAGGTTCTCTTTGAGGACGAAAAACATGCAAGAACCATTTGTACAGCGTGGTCAACGTCAGATGAGATGAACGTAATGACATTGCAAACTAGACCTCGTTTGGACAAATCACTTGGTGTTCAAAATAGAGCATACATACAACAAAGTCAACATTTAGAAAAAGAAGTTCTTTTCAAAGAGGGGAGTGCACCTTCATGTTATTTGAATGCAGGATTTCAAACTAGTGAGCCATTAGTTATTGAGGTTGTTGATAATAAGGATAGTACTGCATAAGTGTATTTTTGCGCTACCGGTACATTTATTTTTGCGATTTTCAAACATAACTCTTCTAGCGCGCAAATAGTTGTACAGTGGAACAGGCCTTATTTTTCCTAATTTTAAATGACTAAAATATTATTATGTTATGCAGTACCAGTTTGATATTTTAAATATATATTAGCCAAGGGCAGCTTCTTATATGCTGAAAATTTCAAGTTCATTGGTTCACCAGAAGCTGAGATAGCTTTCACATGAAAGCTTGTTTTGTATTGGTCGAAAGTAGGATATTGCTGACAAGGCCAAATATTAAGCCAATCAGTGGTGCGTTTATAGAATGTGTCAACTGAATGATCAAGTCCTTTAAATTAACACACACTATTGATTTCATGTAATGAGTGTATGAATGGTGTTGTGAGCAATGCTAAACCATTGGGTAACTAATGGTCTGGAAAATACAATAGCTGTAAATTGCTATCAGAATAAGCCCTTTATTATTTAGGTAATTTCTCACGATCGAGTGAGAGATAAACAAAGCGCGACTATAACGTATTTTCAATGGAGTGAACTTTGCCGTTTTAACAAAAATGTTGCTAACATTAGTTTTACTTCAATTTTTATTTCTCTTTTCTTTTGTTGTTGCAATTATGTTTGTGAATAAATAATCATGTGAACATTGGTCAATTTTGAGTTAAAATGCACACAATCTAACAAGTAATTTGAAAACGGCAAAATTCATTGTATTTTGAAAATACGTTATAGTCACGCTCTGTTTATCTCCAACTCGATCAAATTACCCACAATGCATGCTGATTCTGAATTTGCGAAAGGGCTTATACTAGTGCCTTTAAAATTAGTTCATAATTAAGAAATATTAATTTT
>JXSR01S073029.1:60147-71489 GCA_000969725.1 Ophiothrix spiculata
AATTTCATAAAAGCATAACAATTTAGTTAAGATGATAAAACAAGTCAATATTAAAAACATAATTTTTACATGAAGTATTGAATTTTGAAGGTTACTAATGATTTTATTGTGTCATTTCACAAGGCAAATAATATCTTAATGATGGAAGATCGCAGATTGGCATCATATTTCGATGTTTTCTATGAATTGAGATGATGGGAAGTTTATTGCTATTATGGGAAGTGCACACAGTTTTGCGGTAGTGGAAAGTCCTAATATGGTTTTAAGGTTGTTCCAGAGTATACAAAATACTGTCCCCCAGGTTGTTTAATGATCGAGACTTACTCCCAAGGCGCAGCCGAGGGTGTAAGTCTTCGAAAAATCAACCATGTTGTATTTGTTTTACTTTCCCTTAAAAGAATTACAGCCTGGAAATAAATGTAGAAGTCAGCACATTCGGTGCTTTGCCTTGGTAGTACCATGCGCAAGTTTTTACTACTTTCCCTGTGTGTGAGTTAAACACAGGCGCAACGCGTATACGCATACCGCGCGGCTTGTACTCAAGCATTAACGTACTCGTCGGAATATAGTAGTAACTAATAGTCCAAAATATTTTTTATGCTTCTTTTTTTCTGGTATCTATATAAAGATTGTTTAGAAGACAGTTCTAAACAATTGGAATTTATTTTATGTAAAATGATTGCACAAAAAGTAGATATTCGAGGACAATATCTTTTAGGGCATTTGCTCTTAAAAGTGATATTTACATTGATAATAAAAATGGGTCAAAACTGATTATTGATAAATATATACATAGTCTTAACTTAACTTCATTTAATAAAAATTCAATTATTAGAAATAAAATAGGTTGTTTTGAATTTAACTTAAGTATCAATCTTGAAACCTGAAGAAGATGACATTTAAGAGACACATTTTAATGGTTATGTAAAAACAAATTATTTCACCATGACTGGCATTTGAAATCAAGATAATACGCCTAGCCATACTTGACCTTGTCTCAACATATGAAAGAGACTACATTCTACAAATTGTAGGATCCCAAGATAGATAGGTGTTAAATGTAATTCTGATAATAATGTTTACGCCCGTGGGAAGTAAACAAGTTTGGCACAGCAAATAAAATTTCCCCCCTTTTTTGTAATGGTGTTGTCCTGAACATCTCTGTTTATGGACTTTTGTGAGGCATCCTTTTGTCACCTTGGATCAATGTGTGAATTACCCGAACATAAAATACTGTTGCCCAGAAATCTCAAGTACCTTACTTTCAAAGGCTTTGTCATCTTTTGTTTGTGAAGGGCCCTATTAGGTCCGGTAGGCCAATCAAAAGCAAGTTCTTTGTTCCAAAATTTGTAGGCTGGGCGGGTAAATTTCCCTTGGTTCTTCATAACATTTCTTGCAGTCAAAGCAGAAGGTCATATTTTATTTGGAGAAAAAATTTTTTTCCCAAGTACATTTGCTATTATCGCAAAGAGGAAACTCATCTACAATTGGTTTTGGTACAATTAAATACTGGATTTGGTGGATTTATATAATTTTATAAAGCTATAATTGCTATTCTCGTCATCGTTTCATCGCACCTTTGGAACCATTGTGGAAAATGCCGCCTAAACGAGGATCTAAACGGAAGGTTTCGGCGACAGAATTTCCAGATAGACAAACACGATCGCAAGCTAGAGCAATGCATAATTTAACTACAGGAACACAAAATTCAGAGAATGCATCTACAAGCACCGGCAACCCGATTAATCGTGCTTCTAGAAACACCGTGAGAAGTAACCACTCTATCAGCAATGGCGGTGTAAACAACGTGGTCCGGCAAGGAAATTCGGGAGTGCGGAGCATAAGTAGTGCCAGGAGGAACATTCCAGCGGCGTTGGGAGCACCTCCGGCGGAACTACCACAGCAGGAAGAACGAGTTGAGCAACAGAACCGACCCGCTCCACCGCAGCCTCCAGCGATGAGAGAAGCAGAGGAGTTACTACAGCCGAGACCAAATGCAAATAACGGTGAGAGTAATATGTTAAATCATGTCAATTCACAAAATTTTATGTCGGTAGTAAACAACGTCAATGAATTATCCTACGATACTAGCACGACTAGCAGTAATAATGAATCTGTAACGAGTCATTCCTTCAATGTTACTAATCCACCAATCAATTCAAACATAAATCATCAACAAATTGCCACCGCTGCTAGCATTAGTACAATTGATACCGGTAGTTCAAGTTCAATTCCTGAGCAAAATGTCCTGCCAAGTCTTGTAGGTCCTATAAATCCTGTCACCACTCGTAGTCCTTTAACATCTGTATGTGCACCATTAGGTATGCAGCTATCAGCAGCTTTGAGGACCAAAATAGTCAAGAGTGAATTTATAGAATTTGGATTAATTCTCGACAAATGTGACAGTTTGGGTAATGATGAGAAGGAATTTTCTTTATCAGTAGGTAAAGACGGGCAATTGATATGGCAAGACGCAAAACCAAAACGGGTCATTGCTTCAATTAATACGTGGACGAATGCGTTTTTGATTTTTTCTTCGGTTTTCCTGTCGGCCCATCCCCATAGGGTTCAGGAAATGTTGAAATATGCGCACACAGTACGCACCGCTGCAGCACGGCATGAAGGGTTTGGATGGCGGTCGTACGACATTCAATTTAGATTAGGCCAACAATGGCAACCTCAACGGTCATGGGCTGTGATTGATGGGGAACTGTGGAACTTATATGTTGTTTCACCTGGGCTTAGTCAACGTAATGTTCAACTAAGATTAGGGGGGTCTGTTCATAGAGCGGTTTCAAATCGTTTTCAAAGCCAAGGGAAGTCAAATTTTCAAAGTTTCCAGAATTGGAAAAGCAGAACATCTGCCCCAAAATTGTGTTTCGACTTCAATAATGGGGGTGCAGGCTGTACAAGAAAAAAATGTAAATTTGTGCACAGATGTATTAAATGTAATTCCCAGGAACACGGGGCAAACAAATGCTCAAAAGAAGGAAAGCAATAAGCAAGAACAGACTTTATCTGAATGTGGTTGTAAGAAAGGCTCTTTATGCATATGCTGCAAATACCCATCCCCTGTCAAATTTGAAGAGTTGGTCCCATATTTAGTTGATTACCCTAAAAAGAAGAGCGCAAAAACTTTGTTGAACGGATTTCAAAATGGTTTTTTATTGGGGTATGAAGGAGAAAGGAAATCAAGGGATTCCCCAAATTTAAAGTCAGTGAATCAATTGCATGACAAGGTTTATGAGAAAATTAATAAAGAAATCAAACTTGGTAGAATTGCGGGCCCCTTTCAGTCGAAGCCTTTTCCAAATCTCATCGTATCTCCAATTGGGCTAGTTCCAAAGTCAGAAAAAGGGAAGTTCAGGATGATACAACATTTGTCATACCCTGAAGGGGCATCAATTAATGATGGGATTAACCGTGAAAATTGTGTAGTTCATTATGCTAGTTTTGATGAAGCGGTAAAATTAGTAGTAAAAATGGGGAAAGGAGCGTTAATGTCTAAAGCTGACATCGAATCGGCCTTCAGGCTTCTTCCAATACACCCGAAGGATTTTGCGCTTTTAGGCATAAGATTTGATGATAAATACTATGTAGACAAAGCACTACCTATGGGCGCATCATGTTCACCAGCCCTTTTCGAGCAATTTTCAACTTTTCTGGAATGGGTGACCAAATTAGAGGCAAAAAATGAGAATCTTTCACATTTTGCTGACGATTTTATTTTCGTAGGTTTAAAAGAAGGTCCGGCATCGTGCCAAAGTCTAGTGAATACCTTCAAAAAAGTCTGTGAAAAATTGGGGGTACCCTTGGCGAAAGAAAAATCTGTAGGTCCAACTACAAAACTTATCTACTTAGGTCTAGAAATTGATTCAGTCAATGAAACAATATCAATCCCAGAAGCAAAAATTGCTCCAATCATTGTCAAGATTGAGGATGCTTTAAAACGTACGAAACTCACATTAAGAGAATTGCAATCGCTGATCGGGTCTTTATCATTCATGTGCAAGGCGGTTCCACCTGGTCGGCCGTTCTTGAGGCGTCTAATTGATCTGACATGTGGTATCCAAAAGTCATGGTACAAGATTAGGCTTACTTTGGGAGCGAAAAGTGATTTAAATATGTGGTTGATATTTCTCAGAGACTTCAATGGCATAGCAATAATACCAGATCAAGCATGGTCAGAGTGCAGGGACTTACAGCTATACACGGACGCTAGTGGCGAAATAGGGTTTGGCGGAATTTTTGAGAACCATTGGTTTCAGGGGAAATGGCCAGAACAGGTTTTAAATAATCGCTCAATTGCTTGGAAAGAGTTTTTCCCAATTGTGGTAGCTGTGGTTTTATGGGGCAATGTGCTAAAAGGCAAGAAAATCATTTTTAGAACTGACAATGAAAGCGTAGTTGCCATTGTAAATAAACAAACTTCCAAATGTGCACACATCATGAAATTGCTTAGATTTTTCGTTTTACAGTGTCTTAAGTGCAATGTGACTTTCACTGCAAAACATATTTCGGGCAGAGATAATAATGTTGCGGATGCTTTGTCCCGATTTCAGATGAGGCGTTTCAAGGAGATAGCACCCAACGCAGTTGCAAGTCCAAATCAAGTTCCGGTATTTCTTTGGAATCTATAGAGGCAAGGGGACAAGAGTTAGTGAAAGCATCAGTAGCTCAAAATACTTGGAAATCTTATTTGCGAGCAGTAGGAAAATTTATAGAGTTTCGAAGGGAGTTTAAATTGGGGGAAGGATGGCCAGCAAGTTCAAATATTATTGTAGCCTTTATTTCATTCTTAAATTTACAAGGATATGCAGCATCAACCGTAAATTCGTATATTTCCGCCATATCCTTTGTTCACAAAATAAATCATTGGGAGGACCCAACGAGAACGTTTCTCGTGGAGAAAGTTCGAGAGGGATGTAGGCGCTCAAATTCTAGTGAGGACGATAAGAGGTGTCCCATTACACTTCCAATTTTGACTCGCTTGTTGGAAATATTGCCATCAATTTGTTCTTCACATTATGAAACCAGTTTATTTAAAGCTGCCTTTTGTCTAGCCTTTTATGGGTTTTTGAGAGTCGGGGAATTCACGGGTTCAAACAGATATTCATCAAAGCATACAATTCAAATTGGGGATGTGTCAATGAATGAGACTGGTTCTTGCATAAAAATATGTCTCAAGTCCTCTAAAACAGATCAACGGGGCCTATCAACCACTATAGACATCAATCAAAGTAAAGAGGAAGGGTTTTGCCCCGTAGAGATCATTGCGGAATACTTACAGTTAAGAATAAATATTGATGGTGCACTATTTCTTCATTTTAATGGGAAAATCTTAACCGCAACTCAATTCAGGTGTATGCTTAAAAAGAGTATTGGTATTTTAGGCCTGCCAACAGAGTTATTTTCAACCCATAGCTTTAGAATAGGGGCAGCAACTTCAGCGGCTATGCAAGGTTTGCCGGAGGAAGCCTTGAAGAGATTAGGTCGTTGGAAATCATCTGCCTTTGAACGCTATATAAGGCCTAACAAGTTATTTTCTGCATAGAATCTGGGTTAGGTCTATAATCAATCCAACTGGTATTTTACTAGAAGTGATTCAGATGCAAGCCATCAGTTTTCAAGAAATACTTGTTTGATCATGTAACTCCAACAATTGTGGACAGGTATATACTTGGAGACAAGCATGTGGGCACTGCAGCGTCTAATAAGTTATTATCGGCGAATTAAAATTTTTATTTTTTTGGATAGGTGTACAATAAAATTAATTGATATATTATTAGAGAAAATTTACGATGGAATCATCAGAATTGGGAATTATTGTTAAACATTAACCTTGACATTTGTTTACAGGTATATTACTTGAAGACAATGATGAGAACTAATTTCTAATGCAGGAGGAGAATTAATCATGGCGTCAGCTCTGTTAAATATAATGTTTTTTGTTACAGGTAGTTTACTTGAAGAACAGAAATAATATAATTGCATGTTATGTAAAGTATTGGAGTCATAGAGCTCCTAATGTGTCAATCCCAGATTCCCATTCCGTTCTATTTCTTTTGCAGATGTGGCTCACGTGACCTGGATTTTCGGTGATAGCATCGTGAGAAATGCAGGAGAAACTAATGAACAGATTAAAGGCGGGGGGCACGTACTTTGGAAAGGTGTGGGTGGTACCAGACATTTTGGGTTAGTGGATCGACTTCGCTACTATACTTATAGTCATGGGACACCAACAACGGTTGTCGTGCACGTCGGTACATGTGACATTTTTCGCAAGCAGATCGGTAATATTAGAAACAGAATTAAGCAGACTCTAAAAGGTATAAGGTTACTTTTTCCAGGTACGAGGGTGATATGGTCCGACATTCTACCTAGGATGAAATACAAGGATGAAAAGGAACCAGGTTGTGGTAAACGTACTACGATAACCTTGAATAAATGTGCACACAAAATAATTCGTGAGCAGATGTCAAATGCGCATTATATTCGTAATTCTCACCTCTTTAATCCCAAGAAGAGTGCTTCACTTTTTGAAGATGATGATATCCATCTTGCTGAGGCAGGGAGTGTTGTGTTGCGTAAAAGTATTTCAGATGCCTTGGTCTTTTTCAATAATAATCCAGGCGCGGTCTGCTTTCCCCCATTGTAGGTATGGGTCCAAAAAAGTCAATTAAGGAAAAAAGGGGAGGGGGTTTGGCAAGCTTTTGTCAAATCTTGTTTGGCGGGTTTTTCCCTTTTCCTTTTGTTTTTTGTCCCGTTATTTTCATGTTTGTCCCTTTGTTTTGATCAGATAGCCTGGATATTTATTGAAATGTATCGATTGTTTTAACCAATTAAATTATTTTACAGGTAAGCATGACGATCGTTGGAGCACAGCGGTATTTTACTCGCAACTCATAAAAAATGTATCTCATGTTTTCATGTTTTATGATTTAGGGTTAAATTTGATAATGATAATGATAATTAAAATGATAGGGATAAGAATAAATGATAATAATTTGTATAATGCATCAGGTGCCAATGTAGTATAATTAATGAGTATTGATAAGATGCATTGATCAACAGATATCCAATCAGTTAATGGAATAAATGACCTGCTGTTGCAAGGAAAGTATTGCATATCGGTGAGACATTGTATTTTATTTGTATAGGGCCAAATTGCTTTTACTTTATAGATTGCAGATAAATCAACAGAAAAGTCAGTTTCCTATTGCCTCTGCCAATATATAGCAAATCTTAAGATTTTAACTCTAGAGGTAGTATTTTTAGAATAGACACCCTTCACAATTTTTAGACACCTTTCTCTTGTTGACACCATTTATGTGTCAAAATGGTGTCAACAAGAGAAAGGTGTCTAAAATTTGTGAAGTGTGTCTATTACAATGAAAAGAGTGTCTAAAATACTGACAAGGGTGTGTAAGACCCATAATGGTGTCAACACCCAAAATTGATATGTGACCCAAAACGGCGTGTGGAATCAAAAATTGTGTCTAAAACCAACAACACCTATGGCCGCCCATAGTTTGATGTCGCGGCAAAATGTTTGATAGCAAAAATTTTGTTTGAAGGCCAACTTTGATTTGACCGTTACACAATTTGTAAGAAAAGTCATCGAAATGATTATTTTGCAAGGACTCTTTTTAATTGTAAAATGATCAGGTGCCCTATAAATGGCTTCTCTGAGTCCTTGATTTCATTCATTTTCATTTATCATGAAATTCAAAATGATTATTGCGATGACTGGTATCGTATACTATATATGACCGTGACTGAAGTACGTAAATCTTTAAAAATGCAACATACAATGCGAACAAAGAAACTGAATATGAATAACTGAAATACAATTAAGACAGTGTAGGATGACGCACCAGGCATCGGCAACAATTAAACTGTCGGCCGGTTAAGTAATCATAGCTGTTCTATGATGCTATATGTCCTACGCCTCCTGGTGTGTATAACTATTGGAAAATTCTTTAGAAAATGCAACTTCTGGTACAATCCACTAACATGTGTCCAGTCATATCGAAAGGTACCTTAAGGTCGGCATAGTAAGTAATAAGATACGGGCCATTGAAGCTCAAAAATCACATCCAAGGTCGAATTTCTAATTTCATCAGAAACGTTACCTTTGAAGTAATCAGGTTCCAACATCCAAAACATAAGACAAATGTTTTAAAAACTGAGATAAAAATCCTTTCTCCATTCAAGTTTTACCAGTACAGACACTTTTAACTCGATTTATATAGCCTTTTACTACATTACAGACACTAAGAGTCAAAGGCATAGTATGAACAATTAAGGTGGTATTAAAGGCAAAATGAAGTTGCTCTGACTGAGATAAAAATAGGCTTGTTGCAAAGAGCTAAGCAAAAAAAATCCTAATTCCAAAATTTGAGCCAAATCGGACACACGCTTTTTGAGATATTGCTGTTTAAAGTTTCTTTGTATTCTATTGTTTTTGCCAATATATTGATAAAGTTAATGAGGAAAACTGGCAAAATTATTAATTTTTGCCAATATTTTTCCAATATTTTATGAATAAACCTTCATACTACTTTTACCTTTAATAATTTTAACTTGAAACTTTGCCAATGTGTTTTAAAACTTTAATGTATGATTTACCCACCCATCTAATTTGCATATTTGCATAATTAATTAGCTTTTTGTATAATGGTCATGAATGGAATTGAAACCAAGCATATCTTGGCAACCGTATGTCCGATTTCCTTCAAACAAAAACCATTTTGCTCAGTCTTTTAAGCTTTACTTGTTCAATGTGCTTCTAAATGCAGTTTTTCTAATTTCCAGAAACATCCTTTCGATCCACCTTAAGCAAATGAGGAAAAAGCTTGCTCAAACAGGATTTAAAGGTGCAATTCATGATTTTCATGTGACAAACACCTCACCTGTTTTCTAGCTAAATAAGAAGAAGAGTACATCATAAATATATACTGAAAATTTCACCTGATTCCGACCTTTCGTTTCCAAGTTACAAGCTTTTCAGCATTTTGAAAATCCCCATAGGCTACTGTGTTGTAATTACTGTCGGGGCCCCAACAATAATTAGAAAATGACACATTTTCTCACTTTTCTCAAAAATGCAAGCACATATGAAAGAATGGTTTGGGCAGTTGACTATTCTTATAAGCTAAAAAACTCAGTTTTGATAGAGGTGACCTTGAGGGTGAAAAGTGGATCATGAATTACCCCTTTAAGTAAATAGATTTTTCTTACTCAGAATGTTATCTTTACTTGGATAAATAAGTTTGCAATATGCAAAAACATTGAAACACATACATTTGATTGCTTCAATAGGTTGACCCTTACTCGAATTGAAAACTACAACCCATGATTTCTACATGCCTACAGATGAATTAATTCAATGTTTTTATGATAATTTTTGACACACAAACCAAATCTCATTGATTTGTAGTCGAAATGTATCAAGTTCATTATCAAGCAACACGGATTTGCGAAGAATGATTGATTTTAAAAAATTACCTCTAAATTCAGTTGTAAATTTATAAAACTAATTATGCGTGAAGAGTCGGCATCAGTACATGAGTAGAGCCAGTGGTTACTGTCATACGGTATCCAACAGGTCAATAATGCTATTGTGTGCCGTTACGTTGAAATTGAATAGCCCGCACTGTGGAGCAAATTCTAGTGTTATTGATCCCGGCTACTAGCGGCGTGTATTCAGGATTGTGTGGTAATGTACCCTCAGTGTGTCGTTCAGGAATTAGCAAAAATTAAAACTCAGAGTTAATTTGTTTAAATCAACTGTTCTTTGCAATTCAGTATCGCTTGTTGGCGAATTTGATACATCTCGAATTCAAATTGATGACTCTTGGTTGGTATGCCAAAGATTGTCAGGAAAAACGTTAATTTAATTCATTTGCAAGCACGTAAAAATCATGGGTAGGAACTTATGACGTGGAGTTTATATAATCATTGATCACTGGCAAGCAATATTTCATTTTCCTTAACATTATATTGTCAGTTGAAAATAGTACTTAAGGTTAATTAATTCGACTTCAAGCTGTTGAACAAAATAATGAAAAATAATTATACAGTAAATGAGCAAACTCTTAAGGAAGAGATCCGGGGGAGCCACTCAACTTTGAGGTCCGCGCCATGTGCCACCAAAAAGACCCTACATTTTTAGGCTCCCTCTCACCGAAAGACCCCCTATTTTTACCAACTGTCACTCAATGACCCCCTAACTTCCTTGTCACTAAAACAATCTTTGTCACTCAAAGACCCACCATTTTTGTAATTTGATGTAATCAAAAAATTTGTTGAAAATTTGACATGATGTGAAAAAATTAGCATGGAAATGTTCATTCTGAATGAAAGTTTTGCACCATGGTAAAAAATTAGGCCTACATCATGAGAAATATTTTAAAGGAAAACTTGTACTAAAGTGGCAAAGTAGTCTCAAATAATAATTTTGTTTTTTAGGAACTAACATCTGACTTGGGACAAAGAGATTGCTTTATAATCAAAGGCAAAATACACTTTATTTCTTATTTATTGGTGTAACCGGTGTAGAGATACTTTGTTTCCATGGCAACAATAGGAAAGCATTATCAAAGTGACCATGAGATTTACGGAAAGTTATTGCAATAAGGCTAATGGTTAGAGAGAAAATATGAAGATTTAATGAACATTTTAACAAGTTAAATTATAAAGATATTAGTGGGTATTGAAACTTAATTGGTTGTATTGTGCGTTTCCAAATAATTGTTGATCAACTATTGAGTTCATCATGATTCTTAATGGTCTGCACAATGCTCCAAGGTCTTTAGCAGGGCTGGACATCAGCAACCACTCAACCCCTGGGGGGGCAGTCCCATTCTGGAGGCGACACGTATGTTAGGTTCAAAAGACCCCCTTTTCAGCATAGCTGTCACCCAAAGACCCGTTATAGTCCTTGGGCCAGGAACTCAAAAAAGGGTTTTGCTTTCCTAAAAGGGGACCAATTCTAGCAATGCTTTTTGATAGGTACATGTCTCAGGTGTATGAAATACCATGCTAGGAAATTCGGGGGAGTAGCTTAGTCTCAGAATTTAAGATGGCCTCCAAAATAGCATATTTTCATACTTATCTTGAATAAATTAAATGCACAGCACTCATATACAATTTTATTTTTGTTTTATTTTTCTTGGCCCAATTAAAAAAAAAAATTTAAAAAAAGAAGATCCGATGACCAACCTTCAATTTTACTATTGTAGGGCAAGGCAACAATTTTTTGTATTTGTATTTGTATTTATTAAGTTCACAACATCGTGGCCCGAAGGCCAAATTACATGTGATTACAAAATTTACAC
>JXSR01S073029.1:89904-104734 GCA_000969725.1 Ophiothrix spiculata
GACCAAGGTAATTATGGTATTGTTCTCGACCTAATGAGATCGATCTATGCCCCGTTGAACACCATCATGAAACATTTTCAAATTCCGAATGAAAATTTAACATAGTGGTGAAAATGTAACACCATGAGAAAAATTCTGAATGAAAATGACTACAAAAATGACAAAGTATATCTAGGCCTTGGGCCTTAAACTTGCTTTACTTTGATTTTGCATTATTTTTATTTTCATTTTACAATAGTTAGAATTATTTCAATAACCAGCATTCAAACAAGAGTATTATTTATATCGACCAACATATTTGACCTTTACCTTATGGTCTATGAACATGCCACATTTGTTGAAAATTTTCGATCATTTCACAAAAATCTGAGGAATATATTCACTTCTCTTGTGGGAGTGAAAGCAAATTGACCTATCAACTAAGGTTTTAACCTATCAACTAAGGTTTTAAAGATTCGTTAATGTCTTCTTAAGTATTTAAAGCCATTGTCAATTGTAACTAACCATGCTGGTAGAAAGGCATATCAAGTTCCTGTCACATGTGCTAAAAGCTGGTAAACCGGCTCATCAGGATTACGTCACATTTATATGTGTGCTGGTATACCGGCTCGTCGGGTTCAAAATATGTTGTCTGCCACAACTACACTCTGCAAAGGAACAGCTACTCTGAAGTTTGACCTCCCCTATAGCTCAATCAAAATTTATTGGACAATGTAAACAGAAATCCTGGGTGCATGGCCCCATTGATTGTAAATGCAACCATTACCCTGGTTTTTATTTTCATTGTGCAATACATTTTGATTTTTCCTTCATACCCTGGTCACATAACCTTGCGGCGAGGTTACGATGTGTTTACGGCTTCATACCAGGTAGATTTCGGCAGACACCGGTCGGACACCGGTGTCCGACCGGTGTCCGTAACGCCGTAAGCATGCCGCAAGAATTTAATTCAGAGTTAAAACCTTGCGGCGTGTATACGATGTCTTCAGTTATGGTCTAATAACCACCGGAGTCCGACTGGGCATCGCAAGAGCTCGCAAGCATTCTGCGGTGTCATACAAATGTCATACCGGCGTTGCCGCTTTGCAGACGCCGGTCGGACACCGGTGGTTATGTGACCAGGGTGTTAGTCTGCAAGATTTGCTCTCAAAAGGCACAAACTATTTGCTTCATGTTATGATCTATAAACCTGGAAAATACAAAGTAATCAGTTGATTATTCCACATAAGTCAAGATGGCCATATGAGTAAATATAACAATATGCCAAATCTTGCTGAATATTCAAATAAACTTATATCCAAGGTTTGACCATGTGGTAGCAACAAAATTATCACAAAATAATACCAAAATCATGAAAGATTTATGCAATATATATCAATACACAGTGATTTGGTCTTAACCAATTGTTATCGTTGCTAGTCTCTTACACAATACAAAAATACCAGGCCACAATGTTGTATATTATAAGGGATAGCAGTATGGATCTTGTAACAGAGTCTGATTGCTTACTTTCTACTTCAAGTTTTATAGACTTTAGTAAATCACAGGGAAGAATTAATGGAACAAATTGTACATGGTATACTATACAACAGGTGTATAATTTATTTTCATTTAAATTGTCAGGTATTTAATGTCTCTATGTACACTGGATTTTTTTTTTTTTATAAATAATGCCCAATACAAAATCATATAACACTGGACGGCATGATTATTGGAAGATTTAGACTACATGTTAGCTTACATCTTTGGTATATAAAAATGTCATTCAAAAAATCAGTAATAAAAATATTGGACAAGACTCCAATCTCCATTATTATAATAATGGAATTTTGATCTGATATTAACCTGCCTTGCGTTTAGAAATGCCTTTACATATTTGAAACCTGAAGCATTCTAGTCCAGGAAGCCAGTGTGGTTTGAGACCTGTTTATCATACCATGAGCGACAATCCAAGATGGCTGCCCTCCCATAGGATTTACATGGCAGTGAAATCAAAATGGCGGCAAGTACCGATTCCCTTTTTTAAATTCCTTGGTGGCCACCAGCCGCAGATACAGGTGGTGGGCGGAAGGGGCGGATGCCCCCGTAATATTGACAAAATCCTGCAAAATCAGCCTAATTTGGTTAATTTTTTGTTATAAAAGCTGACAAACACACTCTCCGCCCCCCCTCCCCCCATAAAATTCAGATCCTAGATCCGCGGCTGACCACACAATCATGTGTTGTTCCTCTTATACCCTCTGCATACGGGGACATTTTCCAGGACCCTGATAAAGTTAAGTTGTGGTCAACCTTTACTATAATCATGATGCCTTTCGCACACCTGGAAAAAACTTCCGCAATTTTTTTTCTGGGAATGAATCAAATATGATCCATGTCTTTTATTCTTTATAGAGGATAATCCTCCTGGTAAAAATTTCCCATGTTTAAAACATGGGGGCTATTTTTCCAGACATTTTATCAATAGATATTGGCATTTCAAGAGGATGTCATGGTGATTAAACTTACACTAATGACATAGTAAAATGTCGAACCATCATCATAACTTGTCAGCATGACGAATTTGCAGCAGACCAAATTATAGCTGTATACTTAGTATTGTCAATCTTTCAATGACCTTTTCGAACCTATCATCGTTAAATTGATTGGTGTATATTTGGAGATGGTTAGAAGGGCTAATCTGTGATTTTCTCAGACAAAAAACGCATCCACCAGTGTACTGTGTAGAATATAGACTTATAGCAGTATGACTGTGACTTAAAGTAATTAACTTCAAGAAAATGTCCTCGTGCATGTGTAGAGGCCATTAAGCAACTATGTATACTGTCATATACTGTAAACGCCAATATTTCCGTGCTCAGTAATTTTTGCGCTCAGCCAATTTTGGACCTTTTCGCGCGTTTTAATTTTCGCTCAAATGAACATTGTCCAAGTATAGAATTCCATTAACAACAAATCCACATTAATTTTCGCGGTACATTTATTTTCGCGCTAATATCATTTTGCGCGAAAATACCACTTATACAGTGATGGACAATTATTTCAATAATTAATGAAAGTTGACTTAAATGTCACAAGACTTTTTTACCAACAATTTCAAAGGTTTCTTCTGGATATTTTGTTATTTATTTTGCCAAGTCAGGACCAATTAAATCTTTAATGGGTTATTCTAACACAGGAAATACAAACAGGCAAAACTTACCAATTGTAAAATATACAGGAAATGATGTTTAAAATAACAAATGCCTACTTAGTTACTTGTATTTCTACAATGAAAGTGAATTTAAGGACGTCAAAGCAAACACATTCATTTCTATATAACTTGATTTACAATATTATTCTTACTCCTGGGGACACTCTGGTATTATGAAGTTCCTGAAATTCATAAAAATGCTATTCAAACTGAGCAGTTTCCAATTCTTTTGTACTTGGTTTAATTTCCTGAAAATACAAGTATTTTGTGTAAATTTTCTGAATTCAGGAAATTTCCTAAAAAGTTACATCCCTGTGTACACAATGGACACAGGTATACCACCTAAACAAGGTTTAGCTTCCATTGAAGAAACACCCCTAAACAAGGATATATGTGCAATTTTACTTGAAATTTTAACCCCTGAAAGTCAGATTTTTTCTTCAGCTTTTGAAAAACACCAATATTTTGTGGAAATTTAGCTTGCTTGTTTTGAAAAAAAAAAACACCACCTTTTCATTGAATTTATAGTGTTTTTATTTTAGACTCCTAAACATGAGCAGTGCTTTCCGTGTTGGTCAGGAAAATATGACCCTTCTCTGTTTTTTTGTTCACACACGTGTACACCAATATAGCTCAGTGGCCCCCGGGTTCTTACTTCTTAGTGCTCTGTCTGCCTAACCATTGACTTCTTAATTCACAATGGATGCTGAAATTTTAAATTTTATCTGCTAAATTTGGAAAAAGAAAATTGGCAGTTAGAATTTCAAATCTTGTAGCTAAATTTTGAGAAAGGACACTTACGGTACCATCATGCATCAAAAATGTGACCTTAACCATGATCCGACCTATAATAACTAAACCATGACCCAACCCTAACCCTAAACATACCCTAATATTTGGGGAAGAATTTGAAGAATAGATTCTAGTCAAAATGAAAATGCTCTGATTTCCATAGGTTGCTCCAACATATAAATCGTGCAACACTGTCTGGCAGAGATAAGGGCGCTTGCTGCATCTAAACATGGTATAGCTTGGCAATCTCTGAACTGCCTTTGGGTTGGTTGTTGGTTTTTGTGGACGGTACTATTCACAATCAGATTCTGAATTTACAAGGTGGCATATGTGTGGTGCTCTGGCATAATATGCGGAAAGTCGCGATTTTTAAAATTGAGTTTATGTCGTATTTTAATTCTCTATCATCTCAGCTTTCCAATGATGTATGATATGTCATACTTTCTTTCTACAATTGTCATTTAGAGATCGAAATACAAGACAGTCCACTCAAAATCTGGCAGCAAAAAATTGTCGCAAATCAATTCTAAAGTTACTGATTACTATAGTGTATTATAGCAAAACGCGATCAATTACCCGTGAATAATTGCACTTCCCGAAATAATTGACCTTCAAAACGCGAAGTATAGATTAATACTTATGTACTAATGTGTTTTATGTCAAAAAACGAAATTTGATCTTTTCACCATATTTTTACTTTAGCAGCCATTTATTCAAAATCTTCAATCGCGACTTTCCTCTCATTTTGCCAGAGCACCACTCATATAGTAATTTCAAATAGGTTTCATACACTTCAACTGAAAAGAAGATTATTTGCATAATTTGACTACTTTTAAGTATGGACGGAATGTTTTGTTTACATAAATGGACGGAACATGTTATTTACATGAATGGTATCAATGATCAAGTAAATATACACTGTACAAAGTATCAAAATAGGAAATTTCATTATTATACAAAATACAATCACATATTTTTGGACGGAGTTATATTACTTATCACATTATATGGTGAGAATTTAAAACATTTATTCTGAAATAAGTGCATTATTTTTTGTCATTTTTTCAAAGTTGGTTAATGTAATAAATTATACATTTAGTAAAAATTACTTCTCTGTTTGAGTGGTCCTTTTGTCCCCAGTGTCCCTCCAAACTGAAATTATTTGTTGTTTTTGAGTATGGGGAAATCTAGCTGACTCCAATAACTGACAATGTTTGTACCAGTAAGATTAAATTCGTAAAAGATAAAAGAAGTTTCAAACAGAACCTAATTCACTTATACCTAGGCTAAGGCTCTTCTTTTAATTAAAAGTAATTGAATAAAGGAATACTAAACTGACCCAAGACCATGCTTCCCTACTGAGGACAAAGAAAGTATATTGTCCTGTGTGATGAATATAATTGCCATTTCAAAAATCAATACTGGGTATTGATCATCACATCCTTTTGTATGGGTAAGGCAGCATGGACTTGGGTCAGTGTTGCTTTCCTATATTCAATTCTTTTAAATACCTCTTGCAGAAAGTGTGTGTCCCTTTAAGGGCCCTTTTTTATTCTTCTCAATACCGATACGTTTGACATTAATGACATTGTATGTAACACAACTATCATTGTATTTAATGTTAGATCTTTGACTCATCAGTTACTTTCATTTTAAAAGTGGACAATTTGACAACAACTTTTGTCTTTATAAATACTAATTGGTTTCCCAGCCATGGGGTTGCCGAGTTTTAGTTCTAACTTAATTAGATTTGCAAGTCCTCTTGAAAAAAAAAGTGTTGTTGAAACAACCATTGGGAAGTTAACACCCTGTAGAGATACCGATTACTAAATATAACTCTACGTATGTGACCTGCCACATAAAAAGGTACAATATTGCGGCTAAGCAAGTTTTGGGATACGGGCTATAATACAATTAAACTTGTGAATCATTCTGCTCAGGAAAAAGTACACTAAGTCCCATCGAAAAATTAACCCTAACCCTAAATCCTAACACTAAACCTACCCCCACCCTAATCCTACATACTAATCATAAAAATGTTGATGGGACCTAAACTTTACTTGGTCCCCTCTTTTGATTTTCTTTCAAGTACTCCAAAAATCTCCTTTTGGTCAAATTTCACAATATTGTACCATTTGATGTGGCAGGTCATGTTCAACCAATTGGTTCCCCATTCATTTATCATCAAGGTATACTCGCTAAGTATACTCAATACTCGTCAGTGATTTAAGAATCCCTTTTAATTCATATATCCCCTCCTACTCCCTAACATTATATATACTTTATTCTGATTACTTAATTTACAGTGACAATAGGCGTGCCTTTATCCTCATGCGGAACCTGTTGTATAACTTTCTTCGACTTGAGTCTCTCATTACGTATCAAATCCTTCTGAAGTGTATATGGTGGCCGCATGTTGTTCAGTTTCGGTGATTTAGAGAACTTCATAGAATTATGAATCTTGTCGGTCACAAGTCTGAAAAAACAAAGAAATAAGTAATATATAAAATGTACTAAACATTGCACAAGATTCTGATCAAACTACATGTTTTGCTGAAACTAATCAAACTAATCAACTTAATTAATTGTAAGCACTGACGCTACTAATTTGTAAGTGGTGTGGCAAAATGAAAGCATAGATCTAAATGCCATGTGGCTCTGAGGCTCACTTACGAGCTCCAATAGGAAGCAAAGGCAAAGCATCTGCCACCCAAGACAGGGTTCATAGTGTCACCAGAGTGAATTCAAAGACTTTTAATGACTTTTAAGTCATCTTTTCAAAGATTTTTCAAAGGCTTAAAGGACATT
This sequence comes from Ophiothrix spiculata, assembly GCA_000969725.1. NCBI lineage: Eukaryota > Metazoa > Echinodermata > Ophiuroidea > Amphilepidida > Ophiotrichidae > Ophiothrix > Ophiothrix spiculata. The sequence continues at coordinate 96,698 of JXSR01S073029.1, forward strand.
TTGCACAGACTTTATCACGTTTATTAAGGCTTCAACAGGATTCTCACTGAAATAAGTAAAATTAGTATAGATACATTTGTAGCTTGTGTAAGTGAAAATAACCCCCCCCCCCCATTATTTCCCTACAAAGTACAATACCCTACACTCCCTCTACCCCAACAAAAACATAGTTGGCCTCCAAACAAAATTTTCTCAACCAAACATTTGGTTGTGACGTCACCAAATATTTGCGATCGAATTTAAAGTATAAACCGGTAACAAACATTTGAGGCAATGTATATGGCAATTCAACACATGTTCAATTTAGCGTGAAATTTTATTTGGTCTCAACTCGGTGTTATTTGATTTGGAGTCAATCGTCATTTTGACATCACAACCAAATGTTTGGTAACGAAAATTTTGTTTTAAGGCCGACTATGTTTTGACCCTAACTCAAAATCAATATTCTGACATCCGACACATTGATCAAGTCACATTTGGAGCTTTTTAAATTATGGACACAATGAACTGTCACATTTGGAGCTTTTTAAATTATGGACACAATGAACTGTCAAATTATTTTAAAAGTATATATATCACTGAGAACTGCTGAGCATCTAGATACTGCAAACCATCATACTGAAAATAACACTAAATTGCTGTAACTGTAGATTCCCATTGGGTATAATACCAAAATATGACCAAAAATTACACATAATCAAAATTGTGGCTACGGTTAACATTTTACAAACATAGTTCTGTAAATTGACTTTTCAACATAAGATTTTTCTGCCTATAGCAACAAAATGGTATAACTGCCTTTTATGCACCCTTATCAGACACTTAGCAATGCTTATTTTGTTTCATGTTTGAATTCCATAAATGTAAAAATTTGAGGCTTATTCTCATTGAAGACAAAATATTATAATCTGTCACATGGTTTGAACCGTTTTGACGATCATTACAAAAAAATGTATTTTACACTAACATTTGTATACTACACAGCAAAATCACTGTGACAACAAGCATGTGCCCAATTACACCGCTAATTACACTGGTGAACACACAGACAACAATGATGTTCCTTTGTAGTATTTTTGCTTGTACTTATGCTTCAACTTGGTCACACTGGTGTCATTTATTATTGTAAGCTTAATGATAGAACTTTTTGAAATATCATTATCATTATACAGTGGAGTCTCACTAACACAACATCTGTTGACACAAAAACCCTGATAGCACAAAATGATTTAGGAGTCCCATGTACTGATTTTCTGTGTGCCATGGGTCGGATAACACAACATTCTGATCACACAAACTAAAATCTTGGGCCCCAGTGGTTTCAGGTTGTCGAGGTTCCACTGTACCATCATTAGACACAATGGCCCGTATTCCAGAAAGATGTTTAGCTAAACAATTGTTTAACTGAGCATCAACTGTCCAGGAATGATAAGCATCATTTCAGCTTTCAAGCAGAACAGTTCAATGAGTCATGCTGTTGACGAGAAATAAAACCTTGATTTAGCTAAACACCTTTCTGGAATACGGGCCAATAGATTTAGCTATTGTAACTTCAGAGTGTCACTATAGTTTCTTCACTATAGCTGTATAGGGATGATAGTAATCTGGTTGTGAAAATCCAATGACAACTTACTTAAAATAAGCATTGGCGTCTGCTAGATACAGCAAGTGATTATCTACTTCATCCTTAGGAAGGTTTTCAGGTTTGACAAGCTGTAAGCAAGACAAAAAACAAAATAGAGATAGATAAAATATGCCTCATCATGAAAGCAGTAATCTTTAAGGTTTCTGTCGACATGCCTGTCGACATAAAGCATATCTCGACATGTCGACATGAAATCTCATTTGTCAACAAAACTGGGCAAGTAAAATTTCATAAAAAATTATGTTTAATTGTCAATTTATGGCTGTTTATTAGCAGTTGAGCTTTAAAGTGTTGCATCAATAATCTAATGCCTATTATTTGTTCCTCATTTACAACCATTTTTAAAAGTTTTTACGATGGTTCACATTCACAACAAAAAAGTTACAAAATATCAATTTTATATCATCCATATTGTCGTACGCAGAAAGAACTAGTACATTACTATAATATATGTAAGTCTACGTCTAAAAAGGGTCATTTTTGCTTACTCAAACAATTTCGTTTTTCCCACAAAAACCAAATCTTTGATGTCAACTTTATGTCAACATTATGTCGACGTCAACAAAAAATTATTGCGACATGTCGACATGAAAAAACAGTCTCGACAGAAACCTTAGTAATCTTTCCCATTAATGAATATTAATTTATACATATGTGGTTTCCCTGATGAGCATGATGGCAAAAATATAAATAAAACACTCCAAAGCCTTTAATGTGACCTTCTTACAGAGACTGACTGCACAAAAAGAGAGAAACTTCCATTGCCCAATTTTGGAACAAGATCATCAAAGATTCTTAATAATGAATTAATTTTGAGAGAATTTTAAGTAGCCTTTCAAGTTATTTAATGTAAATGTCACAAGGAAGAACAATACGAATTTCAACCAATTGCAAGAGTAACTTTTTGGTGCGCTTCATGACGACATTTTACGGTACACAAAATCCCAATGTTTACATACGATCAGCTGCTAATCAGCTGATCGGCTCAACCAATGACGTCACGACTAGTCACGAAACGAATACAAATAAATCACTGACGCTTCACGAACGTTCGTCAGCAAATTGTCTTGCAAAGAGGGGTTAAAATTCTTATCGATCATAAATTGAAGGACCTGATAATAAACCATTTGCTTCAAGGATGTTGGTCATATAATCCTGACTGTGTTTGTTCTTTATCATGATTTATTTTTGAAAAATAAATGTACATTATTATATACATCATTCATCGTAAAACTATCATTATAAACCAGCCTTGGATTTTCTCCATTTAGTTTGCTAATGATGTATTTCACATATATCATTCACTGAATGTACACTAAATAGTGGCCTATAATACTTTGATCATCACTAAATAGGCAGGAATCGTGAGGCTTTTCTTCATTCTCAATAAAACATAATCCCACTTACGAGTGCGCCACAGATACTGATGCGCGCTTCACACGTAGGAGGTGGCTGCGTTTCACGCAGTTGTGCTGTGTTCAACTATATGCAGACACTTATCTGTATCAATTCACGATGTGAAAAGGCCCACCTTTTTGGTGTTGATCAAAGTATAGGCTGTTGTTAAATAATTGATCGAGCCTAGTGCCAAAAAAGAGGTTACTAAAATGTTGGATTTATATCCATAAAATTTACAACATTTTTGATGTTTTATGACTCTTGTCAATAAAATCATCTAAGGGCAGCATGTCTAAGCATGAAAACCATTTTTTTTTTTTTAAATTCTATGCTTTATTCTGTTGAAAGAAAATACACTGGGTACCAAAGTCATCATCATTTTTCTGTGGTTTTGTGCTGCCCTTGAGATAAGTTCCTTTTCAATACCTCAGATTTAAGAGGGTGATTGCAAAATTTGCCATCATTTTGAACCACTATGGAAACAATCTAGTTATGAGTTTTATTCCCATAACTGACAGACACCATTTGGGAACTACATTGATAAATGATGGTACATCATGTCTTAAATGCATCAATGTTATGTTTTGGAATTGTCACACACCTGGAAGCATCTGTTGCTGAATGCCACATCTGGTTTGCAGGGACATTAAAGGAGCATGGTCTGATAACTTTTTTCAAACTTTTTGAGATTTTGGTACCAAAATATTGCTCATAGTTTTCTCATAATCCATGTAAAATGTCATGGCTGAGTTATGTTCCATTTTGGAGTTTTATATATATGAAAATGTGTCAAATTATGGTAACCATAATAAATTTTACAGAGTAACGTACAGGCGACTCTAAAAATACAAAATTGACCATAAAATTTAAACCATTTTAGTAGTCATCTTTCATATGACATACAAAACCAATATTTGAAAAATTAGAACAAGCCCCTTTTTTTATCATATCAACCTTTATTCTACAATATGTGAAATACCAAGGCAGTACAAACAAACCCAGGACCAGAATCGGACTTGAAGGCAGGATTCAACGCAGGGTTGCACAATATACAAAATAAGAACAACAGAATCACCAGGAACAAAAATATATACAACCGAATGGTTATCAAGAAGGATCCCGGCATCAGAGGGAAAAAACTATCTATGCTCTCTATATAGTAAGCAATCAGAATCTGTTACTTGATCTAGATCTGAGGTGATTGTACTGCCATACGTAATTCATAAATTCTTTAAATTTTGATGATCTTATCTGTATTTAAATAAGGAAAATGTCAGAATCTCACCTTCAACTTGACTCCTACATTGAATCTAATGGTTTGCTTTTCTTGATTAAATTGTAAGAAGATCTGATCCTGCCCCATGCATCGTAGACTGAGTGCCTTATTTAGAGCAAAGCATATGGGTTGGAACGGCGGCGTATGGGTGTGTAGGACTCGGTCTTTCCATAACCAGCGCTTCTTGACTCCTCCCTTCTGATCTAAGTAAAGTCCTCCATGTGCTGTCAGATTGAGTCTGGGTCAGTGAAGAGGAAATTAAAATATTATTAAGGAGTTAGGAGATCCCCCAGGGCTCAACTGGAAGTACCGGGTAGTACAATTTTTGATGCCGAATGAAAGCTCATATCTATTTATACCTTGAAGTATGCAACAAGCAATCAAACTCTGTTACAAGATCCATTGCATATCCCATGTAAGAGATTGGTAATGATTAATTATAGGATTGATTAACACCAAATCACTGCATATTAATTTTTTAACATTAAAATCTTCTTGATTTAGTATTATTTTTGGCTAATTTTGTTGCTAACACATGGACAAACATTGAACACTAGATCATTTGAATATTCAGCAAGATTTGGTATGTTGTTATGATTCAAGAAATATGGACTATTTACTTTCCCGTATGGTCATATTGGTTTCTATGCATTAATCGGCTGCTTGTTGCATACTTCAAGATTTACAGAGTATAAATTGCAAATCCAAAGATTTACCTTCAAATTCTTTATAGTTTTGGAGATATAGCATAAAATGTAACATTGATTGGTATAATAATTTTGCATTTCTTTTGTATTTACATAACAACCTCATCCACAAGGGTGCATACTTTCTGTTGCCACTTCAGAGAAACAAGAAGCAAGCTGAGGTTGAATTCTCACAAAATTCACTTCAGAGGTCAAGGTCAAGCAGTTGTAAGTAAATTATACACATGCTAAAATATGATCCTACACCTTCAATATTGATAAGATTTTAGGAAGATTAGCCATGTGGAAAACAAATCGTTGGTCTGCATATTTTTATCACTACACTTTGAGGCTAAAGCAACTCTCATGAAGATAAAAATATTGCAGATGCATGGGTACATCATGTTGATTTGTTGTGAACTAATCTGTAACTAGTTTGAACCCCTGAATGAGTCATATGTGATCTGCTCCCACGTAACTTGGACAAAGATGCCAAAGCACTCATGGACATGTCACAAATCAATAGAAAACAAAGGAATTTTGATGGGAAATATTGATTTTTCATGGCCAAAGGGTTGAGCGATGTTGACAAGTGATGGGGCCAAATCATAGTCGGCCTCCAATACAAATTTTTCCTACCAAACATTTGGTCGTGACCTCACCAAATATTTGCCATACAATTTAAACTATGAACGGGTAACAAACATTTGGTCCAATGTATATGGCAATTCAATAACATGTGCAATCTAGCGCGAAGTTTTATTTGGTCTCAACTCGACGTTGAAGTTATTTTGTTTAGAGTCACTCATCATTTTGACGTCACGACCAAATGTTTGGTAGGAAAAATTTTGTTTGGAGGCCGACTATGATTTGGCCACTACATTATTTTAAAGCTTGTAATATCAGCATTTTCAATAAGGGGAAATCAAACAAATGATCTTTCCCGTCTTTGTCCGGGTTTCGTGGGAGCAGGTCACATATAGGACACTTACTTGATTTGGCCATTACCCTGATAACACGTAGCCTTCCCACTTGGCTCAAACACCGCCAGCATGTTGTCTTTTGTAACATCTTCTTGGACAATGTACTGATACTGTCCTTTTTCTGTCGAAGTGATGATAATGGCTGGATGGCCTGATTGATAGCTGTTGTCAAAGTTAAGGTCAAATTTCAAAAGATCACTAGTTCTGATAACAGTGTTGTAGTCCTCGAGGCCAGGCCTTGGCCTTCAGGAGTCCTTAGGGACATTTTATGAAGTCCTTGGTCCTCGGACATGAAGGCCCTAGCCTCGGACATGAACTCCTTGGCCTTGGCCTCGGACACCAAGTTCTTGGCCTTGGACACCAGGTACTTGACTACAACACTGTCTGATAATAATCCTGACTCACTAAGGCCAAACTCCTTGAATCTTACTGTACTGAAAATCTCTACTTTCATGCATTCGAGTGTGGGACTTGAACCTAGGACCTCATTGCACACCAATTCAATGTTTAGCAATACCAAGTCACACAATGTCATGAGCGCTGACTAGGCAGTGATTTGGTGACCATATGTAACACTTGGTTGTGATGTTTTTGGATTTACCACTATTTACTTCATTTTCTACTGTAGGATTTTGTAGGATTCAGCAGTATTAAGGTTATGATACCATGTTGTACTGTACATGTATGCATATACAAACAATTATATTTCCTAGTTTATACGGTCAAATCGTTAGTAATATTTTCAAGCAGGACAGTCAAAACTTTACTTCAGTAGTTATGAGTCTCATACCTGTCAAGTTTCCCGATTTAGACGGGATTCTCCCAATTTTAGTAGCCATTTCTCCTGTTTTTAAAAAAATGTCCCGCTATCCCCCGCTTTAAAAAAAATCTCCCTCTTTGAGAAAAAAATGTACCGCAGTGTCCTGCTAGCATCGGGGCTAGCGTGTATTATTAGCGTGAGAAATTGAAAATGAGGTTGTTATGAGTCGTCTGTGCGCTAGTGAGACTTTTATTCTTTGCTTGTCACTTTTCAAAAGTTACGTTAAAATTTTTGGGTGTACCTTTTGGGCCTCATATGCCAGTTATCCGTAAACGTTACATGTAAATTTTAATCTTCCGCATCAGAATTTGGAAATGTTGACAGGTATGGACTCTCATAAATTTGCTATCAAGTTTACATAAATTTAATGCAGCTGAATTTGAAAGAATTTGTTTAGGCCCCTGAGCATGGGTCCATAAACTGTTTTGATTGCTGTCCTAGTTCAAATAATTTTGCCAGACTCTGAAAAAAATAATATCAGGACAGTCAAAACTTTACTTGAAAAATATAAAGATTGCTGCCCTAGTTCGACTTATTTTGCCAGACCCTGAAATAATTAATATCAGGACAGTCAAAACTTTACTTGAAATATATATATTTTGCCAAGAATTGGTCTGATGGCGACTCTGAAATAATTATCAGTCGATGAGTCTTTACGCAAATTCTGGTAAGTCCTGCGATCATAGATTGATGAAAATCCACTACAGCTAGGAAACTGAACTATTTGCACTCTAAACATTTGGCTAGGTTATGAATATGTGTCCACACCTGAACTGGTCGGGCTGGCAAAGCACTTGAACATAACATACTACGCACTACAATCTTACAGGCTTCCCATCGAATTGTGCGTATGCAGCTATAATGACAGACTAGCCCAATAGTTAAATTTCTTAGTCAAAGCATTCTTCAGTTTCTGTAGTATACCTGTGATCCCATTTGGAAACAGCCATAAGCCCAAAAACGTAAAAATGACCATATATGTTTTCACCTTGTTTAGGCCTTTGCCAAGGAAACCCAACTTGGCACATGGTACCAAATAAGCTAAAGGAAGCTTACCTTCAATAGGGCACCAAGATGTTTTTTAAAATCAGTTTTGAATGCAGGAGGAAGACCAGAGTACCCTGAGAAAAACCTGCTGAAGCAAGCATTGACTGAAAACCATAATGTGGCGTAGTCAGACATTTTCATCTAGGAGGGCAAGGCGGGGAAAAGATATTTTGAGGGGGGGG
>JXSR01S073030.1:21169-45587 GCA_000969725.1 Ophiothrix spiculata
AAAAATGTATTATTCTGATATGTGTAAGTAGGTAAAAAGTTGCAGTAAAGATGCCGTTGGCAAAAATGGCACCCATTTAGGGACTGTAGCCTTAAAGTAAGAACTGGGGTTAAGCGTAATTTAAAATGGCCAAAAGCGTGGCCATTTTTTAAAAAGTGCGAAAATGTGTGAAAAATCAGGTCAAAAAATGCGAAAATGTGCGATCCCCTGTTTAAATTACTGTTAGTCAACCAAAACACAAGAACTTCTATGTAAATGCGGATTAGATGATAAAGTCATGCAATCTATTTTAGTCGATACGATAGATTGAAATGCCAAATCTAGGGGTTCTGAGTTTAAAACAATTATACTGACGACAGGACATTTTTCTTTTTGTTTTATGCATTTTAAACACAAATTTCACTTGAATAATGGAAAAACTTACAAGGTTTTGAGCCATCTCTTTTAGCCTACCTTCATATAATAATGAATTTGTGATCAGTGCTTTTTTTTTTCTTTTTGTGGATTGGCATTGAAAAATCATGTTTTGGGGAAAAATGAAAATTCTTAATGGATCATAAAAGGTGCTATGTACCGGTACCATTAAAAGCGTGATTTTTGGTGCTTTTGCACAATTGCTCTAAGCCCCTTAAAGTTGCCAAGACGATCTTATCAAGTCAATACACTGTGTCTATTGATCTCCCTGGATCAACATTGTTCAATCCTACTGAAAGAACTTGAAATGCATAGGGTCACCTTCAACTATCATGGTGACCCTATGTTTCTTACAAGCTGCATGTAATTGGCTATATAGACAAATCTTTGTTGTTCTTTTCAGTGAATCATGTCCGTCAGGAAACTTGTTTCCGTGATCAACCTTGGTCGCATTGGCTACCATAATGCATGGAGGGTCCAACAACATATAGCATATCAGGTTAGAATGACTGCAGGATATGATGAAATCAAGACAGGACAAGACAGTGAAAGACTCGGGATAGGACAAGACAAAGGAAGATTTGGAACGGGACAAGACGGTGAAAGACTCGGGACAGGACTTGACACTGAAAGACTCGGAACAGATACACTGCTCTTATGCGAACATAATCCTGTGTACACTGTAGGCATCAGAACTAATGAGTATTCTTTTGAAGAAGAGAATCGTTTGAAAAATTTAGGCGCAGAATTTTATCGCACAGATCGAGGTGGACTGATTACATTTCATGGGCCCGGGCAACTGGTGGCGTATCCTATATTGAATCTGGGACATTTTAAGAAGAGTATCAGATGGTACGTGTGTCAGTTGGAGAAATGTGTGATTGAGCTCTGCAAGGCGTATGGAATCAATGGGGAGACGTCGCCTCATACTGGTGTGTGGGTTAGAGACAGCAAGATAGCTGCTATAGGTTGGTATTAAGTCCTTCAAATATGTGATGGCTCACCCCGAAATAGGGACTTTGCAGATGATATCAATTTTGATTTTTATAATTTCACATGTTGCAGCATTTTCTAAGCTTTAAAATGACACCTTACTTGTTGAAATTGATCAAGGCGATTACATTTTTCAACAGAAAATCTGCTGGAAATTCTTATTATTTTCTTTATTTTTTGCTGCCTATTTTCAAGTGTTCTGTCGCAATGTCCCTCTTTTCGGAATGAGTCATTACATATATGTGTGACTGTTAACCACAGACCTCCAGTAAAGTCTACTCTACCCCTGGTCAATTTTGGCTGCATGCAGGTAATGTTTTGGAGTTGAAAAAGCTGATGTTTTGCAAGAACATTTAAAATTAGCAAAAATTTTGTCAGACATCTATTAAAATGAAAAATGTATAAATGAAAAAAATATATATATATTCCAATTGCTTTCAATAAATCAGCATTATAATTACAAAATCCTGCAGAAAATTAAATAAAACAAACTTGCATGTTTGGCCCTGATACTTTTTCATTAACTTTTTCAAAGCATTATTTCAAGGGAACATTTCAAAACTCAACTGCGGTATACCAGTCGCAGCTGTCAGTTCTGACCAGTTGCTATAATAGCACTGTGTGCAGGAGTTTGAACCCCACCCTTTTTATTGGAACCCCACCATTTTTAACCAGACACCCTTTTCGCTGAAATTTTTCTGAACCAACCCTTTTTAGAAATTTTAAAAACTTTTTCTCCAATACTGATGGGGTACTGAATTAATCCCCCTTTACTTTGGTACTGTACATAGATTAAGCCTAGCTCAGCAATGTGGGAAACAAAAATGACAACAATATCTTTAACTATTGATATGTTCATTCTGATTCGCAGAGCTTACTCACAGGGTAAGCAACCCCACCCTTTTTATCAAGGCACCCTTTATACTGAAAATTCTCTGAACCCCACCCAATTTTTAGATTTGTGTACGCTCACCCTTTCTTCTAAAGAATGTGGTGCATATGGTGAATATGTGCAGGGTTGTCACCAGGCAACTTTTAGTGTCAGGTAAAATTTGTGTGAAATAGTAAGACAATAGAAATTTTGATAATATTTGTTGTAATTTTTTATTGATTCTTCAATGATTTTGTAACTTTTGAGCCTTGAGTGCCGGGTATTTTGACTCAAAATCAACCTGAGAGCCGGGTGAAAATTAAGAGTGCCGGGTGGTCCCGCCCGCCACCGCCTGGTGTAGTGACAACCCTGAATATGTGTAGATCTGAACAATAGCCAGAACCTCCGTTTCTGTGTCAACCACCAGTCGAGTTTTGAAATGACCTCAAATCAATTCAATGGTAATTTAGATTTTCAGAAAAAGAAGTTAAAATCTGTATTTCAAAAAATTGTATGCTCTCTTTTTCAGGGATTCACAGCAAGCGTTTTATCACCTCCCATGGTCTAGCTCTTAATTGCAACACCGACTTGAATTGGTTCAATCACATCGTTCCATGCGGCATAGTAGGCAAAGGGGTGACTTCACTGACCAAAGAACTTGACCGTCAAGTGACCATAGAAGATGCTCTACCGGTATTTGTACAGTGCTTCAAGCAACAGTTCGATTGTGAGGTTGAATGGACAAATCTGGACTCTGATGTTGCTGATTTGATGGAGAAAACCAAAGAAAGAGATGCTTCATGAACACAGCAAAAACTTATTGTACCCAAATTGTTTGGGACAAATATTATTTTTCTGTACCAAATTTTATGAATCAAGGTTCTAAAAATAATAAGAAAGAAGAAAAAAAAGTACTTCTTTATATCCAAGAATTTTCTTATATCAGAATAACTTATAAAATGATTATGTTTTACTCTATCCTATATTGTGCATTTCATAATTGAATACGCCATTACAAGAAAACCCCAACTCCACCAAAAATGTTTTTTGCGCAAATGTCAAGATTTTTTTACAATTTGTAGCTGAAATTAGCCGATTTGATAAGATTTTATCATACGTTTTCCTCTGACCATTTTTGATTTAAAAATAATTAGCCGCTCCCCCCCTAAAATTTATACCTTCCGTTGCACTGATCAGCATATTGAACGGCTATGATTAGCTTTTATTTAAGGTTGGTGTCAGCCCATCATTTTGAGAGTGGTTTTTACTCTGTAACTCAGTAATTTTGAATACATATGAAAGAATATACTGCTAGAAGCACAATTACATGCTGAACACGATGGCGGTGGTGAATTTCGACAAAATCCTACAATTTTGACCTATTTGTATAGGACCGTAATATACATTTTTGGCGCCAACAATTTCTGGAAAGCCAAATAAAATTTGCTTTGGTGAAAATTGGAACTAATCTGCTTTTCGAATCTTAATAAAACCAATGTTCAGGTTCAGTTTTCTCATATTTTTCATTTATATCATATTTTTAAGAATATTGCCCAAGATATGTCAAAAGTGGCAATTTTTTCCCCATTTTTTGTGACAAAAAGGCCACCTATTAGGCTTTTCCAGAAATTTATGTGCTAAAAATATGTTTGTTGAAATTCAACATCACCATCATGTTCATCATGCCACCCTGCTTTTAGAAATTCATACTTTCATATGGATTTATTTTTTCTTCGCCGAGTTACTGAGCAAAAACTTTTCCAAAAATGATGGGTTAAAGCAATACTTTAAGATTTTGACCAAAAATGGTTGATAGTAAAAACGACAAAAAATGAAGGAATGTGACTATCTAAAAGCATTTTCTAATGTATTTTGTAAAAAAATTGTTTTGCCATCGAAAATGGATAAAAAAGACATGCATGCTTTCCTATAATAATATATGTGGAATTATAAATGGCCATAACAGAAAAAGGTAAGCATATTTAAGCAAAATCATTTGGAGGGTATTAATATCTACCCAAAACAAACCCAATAAGCTAAACAAATCAAAGGTCATGGGTGACAGGGGGAGCTTCATTTTTAACACTTTAGAGTATTGCTTTAACATCAACCTTTAACACACAAAGAAATAACCCATTAAATGTAGGTCTATTTGTAAAATTTTAATATTTTAACATTGACAAACATGTTTATCTACTGTATCAACCTCAATTTTAATATATCTTAAATATAAAGTTATCATGAACACAAAATGAAGTACTGATGAAGTTAGTTCTTGTTTTATTTGAAAGCTACAAGGGATGTTCAATAAGTTCATGGCCATGTAGCAGATAAGCTTTGCCTTTTTTTTATTAATATGGTATAATTGATGAATATTGGTAAGTTTCAATTAAATGTCTGTTTTCTTTTTTTATTTAAAACCTGAGAGCCAATGGCTCAGTAACCCATGTACTATTACATTACAGATCATTATGAATTTAAATGAGAATACTCAAGATTTTGTAAAGTAAACACATGTTTTACATCCCTGCCAAATTTCAAGTCAATCGGGCATATTCAAAATTTGACCTGTGAACTTTGACCTTTGGTGTCAAGGGTACCATCAATCTTTTCAGTATATTATTATCAATCTATCTATGCAAGTTCAATAAATCTAGCACCATTCTATGGCCAGAAAACTGATTTTTGAATATCATTTTAATAATTTGACCTTTTTCTTGACCCCAATGACCCACTGGACGACCTCCAATCAAAAATTCCTGAGTTTCGTAGAAATCAGACCTAACGTCCACAGCCGGCCCATTATTTCATGCTCTTTGAAGTAATCTTTCTCAAGTGACAACCCCTTGTCTTAGTTGAAATCATTGGTTGCAGGCAGCATCTAGGAGGGAGATTTAAGGTTAATGCATGTCAGTTAAGGTTCATTGTTTCTTTGGTTTGAAGCTAAAAATCAAATCTGAGAAACTTCTAATTGGCAAGATTTAAGGTTCTGTAAAATAAAAACAAAAACAAATATGTACATCAATCAGGTTGATAACTGCATAGCATATCTCCTACCTCAGGTCAGGAACTTACTGAACGCCTCTCATATGATCAATAAAAGATTTATAATTAAGTAAAGTGACAAAACACTAACAACCATTGTTTTACAGACATATGGATCTTCCCTCCATTGTACACAAAAATACCTTTGAAAAATATGCCAAGGAAACTTTTTGTGTAAAGTGTATGTAAAATCAGATTTATCTAAACATTTTCACAATTTTGTGGTAAATACTACAATTCCTTAGATCAACAGTGCTTAAGTTACTACATGTTCTTGATGTGCAACAGTCATAGAATCTATTCAACATATGTGACTGTCCATCCCAAACCAGCCGTAAATGCAGCCTCTTGTCATTTTCACTTTTTAAATATTTGCAAAGACTATGCTATAAGAATTAAAATGATACCTTAAAGCAATGCTAGAAGATTTAGATCAAAAATTGTTTCTAGTAAAAACAGCATAAAATGGAGGAATGTGAGTATCCAAACATGTTTTCAAGTGGTTTTGTGAAAAAAATTGTTTTGCCACCAAAAAATGGGTAAAAAGCACATACATGCTTTCCTATACTAATTCATGTTGAATTAAATTCGGGATCCCGAATTTAATTCAACAAATGGCCATAACAGAAAAAGTAAGCATCTTTGAGCCAAATCGTTTGGAGGGTATTTATATCTACCACAAACAAACCCAATAAGCCCAAAAAATCAAAAGTCATGGGTGACAGGGGGCACTTAATTTTTAACACTTTATAGTATTGCTTTAATGAACTTCACACGATTTCCAGAAGTCGTTATGGTCTGTCAAAGGTTGTCACGGAGTAAAATGTATAACTGAGATAAACGCGTTCAAAGATCAGTAAATCCTATATTTTCTGTCAATTGCCCTCAAAATAAACAGATATATTTCATATTTCCAATCATTTTTTTTTGGAAATTAAACCTTGCTGGTGTTTTGAAGTAAGAACAAGGATTGTGAATCTGTCAAAACATCAATTTAGGCAAATTACGACCTTGACACATATTTTCCCCTGTAGCGCAAAATAAAGTTTGCTGCATTTATGGCTCCTTTGGATTGGACGGCCACATATGGGGTGGCATGACTATCCACTACTGGAAGTAGACTAACATATTTAAGTTCCCTCAAGTATGAGGGGTATCAAAGATTTTAAAGATCACCCAGAAGAATTCTTTTATCTTAACATAGTCACTGTAAAGTATATAAAAAAAAACCCTCCCACATTAAACAGACTGTCTACATACTGCCGTTGCAGAGATATTATGTAACGAAAAAAATACATTTTGTATTTTGATTAATTCAGGTTAGCCTGTTTTGTTATGTCATTGTGACGTCATTCATCGACCAATTTCCACAAATTTGGTATCAATTAAAACAGAAAACCCTACCCTATAACATTGTATCAAACTTTGAGGATGTCGTTACTTACAAGACCCATTTGTTCCATATTAATGCACTATAAGGACAATTGACTATTCTGACAACATTTACTTACAAGACCCTTTTTGTAGCATAATGCACAATAAGGACAAGTGACTATTCTGACAACATTTTATCGATATAGCTCATTGCGTTCTGGGTGATCTTTAAAACTTTTTGATACCCCCTTGTACATATACCTCAATAGAAAAATGGGTGTAGGAGTGTGTGCAATCAGGTTTTCAAATTATATGGGATAAATAAATACTAAATTTTCTCCAAAACTAAAAAGTCATTAAATCACTATCCTGTGGACCAATCAAATATCAGCATAGCACGCTAGACAAGATGTTTTCAAAATAGACCCAAATGCAATTTCTGTAAACGCCAATATTTTTTGCCTTCAATAATTTTCACGCAAGTCTAATTTTGAGCTATTTTGAATCATTTTGCACGCTTAAATTTTCACGCTTGTGATTTTTTTTATCGTGCAGCGGTATATATACATACCCCTTTTTGCGCTAGGTAAATTGAGCGCAAAAAGCGTGAAAATTAATGTAGCGCAAAATAAACCACGTATACAGTAGAATTTGCCATTTCCAAGAAAACACCACTCTTTTCTATTTTGCACCAAATGATTTATATACAGAAACAACATTCTATTGAACCAAATTAGCACCTTGCAAATTTTGTTAACAACACCCTCCCTCTATTTTTCTTGATTTTCTGGTCCCACTTGCTAATATATTGATATTCAAGTGTCTCATCCTGTGGGTCACTATAAAATTCTTGATGCAGAAGTCCTATTCATCACCTCTATCTGCCCCACAAAGTAAAAACACAGTATGTACATTGCAGATGATATTGCAAGCTACTTCCTTTTCCCTTGGAGGAATCCTGCACAAATGAGCAGACGACCAACTCTCTTGCATAACTTAAAGCAGTATCTACTATATATCAAACATGTGTAAATACAACTTTTTAGCATGGAAATGGATTGAAATAAAGTTGTATGCTGATAGGAAGTCTCTGCTATGCTTCATAAATGCACATACTGCCTTTTTACTCTGTGGGTCAGACCTAAAGGTGGTTTCAGACTAGCTGTCCTTGCCGCACACGGCGTTGAGGCACACGACAAAACATTTGCAATTTATAGTTGTCGTACTGTAGCACGACACATTTGCATATTGCCGCAATGGTCTGTTGCAAGAAAAGTTGAATTTATTCCAACTTAAAATATCGTGTCGTTGCAACCACGACAGGGTTATCGATATATCGGCTTGTCGTACGGCAAGGAGATGCGACAAGGTCGAGTTTGCGCACTTTTTATTTTTGACGTCACCCTGGTCATATGACCCCACGACAGGCAATTCTGAAACCAGCTTAATAAGGTGGCACAACCCTCTGTGTAAACCTGTGTTTTCCATCACCAGAATAACCGGTATATTGCACTTGTGAAGATTGCTGTTGCTGATAATTTGGATAAGATGCTTGCTGTTGCCCACCAGTCGTGGAGGAATTCTGCAGCAACTGTGTTTGGAAATCGCTGAAGTGGTGTTTGGTGATTTCTCTCAGATCATCAGCAACTAGAAAGTAAGAAGAGCATATGAAATTATTTCATCATTTGGTCCCTTTTGATTACCTTGCTTAATCTGGCTTGCAACATTCCACCATGGCTGAACAGTTCATTTAGTAGCTTACAAGATGAATGGTTAAATCAATTTTAGTATTTAACTTCAATTTTGCCAAAAAATGGATCACAAAATTTTCTCAACAATTTTGAATTGTGATAATATTATTTTTTTGGCAGTATCATGAAAATCAAGATGAATATCAAATATTTGAGAAAATTATTGTAGAATTTTTTTCTAGTTTCTTAAATGGCAAAAGATTCAAAATCTCAACTGTTGCAAATTTTGACCTTTCAAAATTGATTGGCAGGTGAGGGGTCAGGCCAGTCAAGTATAATGTTGTAGGCATAGCTTGACCACAGTTTTTCAAAACACCTCCTGTAGGCAGCCTGTAGGGCGATTTCTTCTGAAGCCAAAATATACCTTTTTTTACCCCAATTCAAGGAGAATGGTCCGATTGCTTCAACTTTTTTTCAAACTTTTTGAGATTTTGGTACCAAAATATTGCTCATATTTTTCTGATAACCCCTGTAAAATTTTACGGCTGAGTTATGTTCTGTTTTGGAGATATGTATGAAAATGTGTCTAATTATGGTAACCATAAATTATTTTTATACATAAATGTATCGGTGGCTCTGAAATACAAAATTGCCCATAAAATCAAAACGGTTTGACCGATTCAGCTGAAATTTGAAATTTTGATTTCTGTATTAGTCATCATTCATATGACATTGAAAACTAAATTTTGAAAAATCAGACCAAGCTCCTTTAACACCCTAAATTGGGATTTTACTGATCCGTTTTAACACTAGGAGTGAAAAGACCCAATCTCTTGTAAATGGCTGTTTTTGATACCGTAAATGGTGTCACCTGATTCACCCTTCAATCCTCAAAAACAACCCTAATTCCCCTTTTTCTTGGTCATGCCTGCTTAAAAATATACTTGACTGCCTGCCCCCCCCCCCCATCCCAGGAAAAAGAACATATCTCGAAAAATGATACTTGTTTTAAGTTCTTCAAAGCATAACAAGTAAGAATATGTAAAACATAGAAACTTTAGTTTGCATTTCATTTATAAACATTACTAACTTGACTACATCTACAAATTTCAAATATTTTTGAGTTGATATAAAAGCTGATACTATGCAAACAAGTAGTTTCAAAAAAGGTTGGACTATTTCAACTCTACAAAAATCTAAATGTTGGTCACAATATAATTTTTTATGTACTTAGCAATGTAGCTCAAAATGACAAATGACAACTTGTCATGTGAGTGCAAGAAAGTCGTATCTGCAATGGCTGCTAAGTTATATTTTTTACACACCTTATCACTAGAATGTGAAAAATCATTCAAAATCATTCCATATGTCAGTGGCTCTTGAAATGGTTCTTCAGGTGATGGTGTCACCTGCAGAACCATTTCAAGAACCACTGACCCGACTGGAGGTCATGCAGTGTGCAATCCAAATTTAGGACGTAAGGCAGCTATTGCAGATACGACTTTCTTGCACTCACATGAAGAACTTTACTGTAGGTTTATGATGGATGGTTATATGTGCCAAAAGAAGACATCAGGACCTTCCCATCATGCCTTGCTTCCAATGGGATTTTTTGTACAGGTTGTAATGAGAGGGTTTATGGATAAAACATATCTGAAATGCAAAATTGGGATGCGGTCTGCTAATTGTGCTATGTTTCATCCCTATACCCTCTCATTACAACCCTCACAAAAAATACCATTGGAAGCAAGGCATGATGGGAAGGTCCTGATGTCTTCTTTTCTATGTGCCTATTTTTGATACCTACCAAGTCCACTGTAAGATTTATCTCCAGCATATATGAGTACACACTGTAAGACATGTGCCATTGCAGCAGACGCCAGAATTCTGTCTGGTAACGGTAGGCTGGCAAAGTATTCCAGGTCCACAGCAAATGGGTTGTGTGGTGATGGTAAGGTGCAAAGCTTCACCAACTCGGCTAAGATGTCCCATATCCTGATATCTGATGGGAAAGTATATGAATGCAGGTCAAATAATTTGGTAATATGCGACAAATGATGCTAAAGACCAAAGGACAAATGCAAAGTAACATAAATTAAAAAAGACCTGTAAGGCCAAAGAAAAAAAATAGTCTGTCTCAGCTTCCCGCGCGCATAGCTTTTAAAAATCCAAATTTAGCGCATTTCTTTTTTTTTTAAAAGGTTTTTGAGAGATTTTCATTTTTTTCCATTTTTCCCCCTACTTCTGGAAAAAAAACTTACGAAAAAAAAATAGTGGCCAACAAATGCAAAAAAAAAAAATAGGGGTATTTCTGCATCGGCGTAGCCCTTTTTTACTAAAACAACAAAAAAACCCAAAAATGCATAGCGCTTAGGGTTTTGACCTTAAGTAAGCTGAGACAGAGTTCTATTTTTTTTTGGCCTAACGAAAATTTATGTCAAAAATTTTACCACAGCAATGGACCCAGCGGGCATTACGTCAATTCGACATCCAGGTCGAAAATAGGTCGTCAGCTCCTTTGATCTATATTGTACATTATGCAAATTGTGCTGACAATGTGTTGCAAATAATATAAACGATCATGTTGAGCTGAAATGTAACCATAATTGATCAAAAAGGTGCAAAAGAGACACTTTAACAGATAACAAACACTTTAAGGACGATCGCGGTGATCTGTAGATTTTGTTTATTTTTTGTCAGTTAAAGATAAGAGCTTAAACTAAAAATTCAGAGATAAACAATGGGTGTCACCGATCATCTAAGCGCGCTAAGACGTCATATATGATGACATCATTTTCCTTTTAATTGACGATAACTTGAAAACTCAAACGTTAGGGTGATTAACGTAATTAACTTTTTTTATATGTTTGATGTTATATAAAACAAAATTTTGACATTCCCGGCGATGAAAATTGTTTTTCAGATTTTACCCCATATAATTTCATCTCTAGCTATCTTTTGAAAACAGTCGGTGACCCCATATTTTTTTTCTTGATTTGACATTCCTTTGACATACACAATTAACCAGCAAAAAATTAGACAATTCTATAGGTAGCAAATATTTGAAAAATCATCATTTTGCGGTATAGGAAATCACATGTAAAAAGTTTTATCACTGAAGGCCCGTTGGCTCGGGAGCACTCGTAGCTACTCGTTACTATTTCGCGCCATTTTCGGCGCTTACCGGGAAGACAATGTGTAAAAAACTAGTATGCACGTTGCGTTTTTACGTATTAGGCGCAATTCTTACGCTTAGATACTACGTGCGCGTTTTGTCAAAATCTTCCCGCCACTGATTCTGTAACGCTGCCCCCTGTTGGTGAAAATAAACACCGTGATCGTCTTTAAGGATCAAGATGATATTGCCCCTCTTCAAAATTAAAACAATACTATGAAATTTTAAGTAAAAACAAAATGAAGAAATATGGCTATCTAAAAGCATTTTCGAGTGTTTTTTGTCAGAAATTTGTTTTACCTCCCCCCCAAAAAAAAATAAAAAACACATACATGGAATTAAATCCAGGATCCCGAATTTAATTCAACAAAAAGCCATAACAGCAAAAGTAAACATTTGTGAGCCAAATCATTTTGAGGGTATTAATATGTACCAAAAATAAACCTTTTTAAAGTCAATAAAATCAAAAGTCATTGATTATAGGGGGCACTTCATTTTAACACTTTATAGTATTGCTTTAATATTTTCTCCTTGCATTACCCACATCTAACATTCCAATGTGAAGCAGATTTGAGTTTAAGGCCACAGTTAACCCCTCATTTTACCTAGGGAGCAAAACCCCATTTTAGGGGTAAAACTGCAACGAGAAATTATTTTAATGTGTCCTATCTATTTGGGTTCTATGGACCATAGGCAACAACACTAGGGTGGACACAAAATCAGTCACCTGCATGGGACCCTGCAGGAGGGGGGTAAAAGTCATTGCAGGGGGCAAACTTCAAAATTTGTCAAATTTTGTTTTAAACCATTCAAACATGTTCCTCTCATCATATGGAAGCAGAAAAAGTATACTTTGACCCATATCTGATGAAGGGTTTTTGAGATATAACCGAAAACATGAAAGGTGATCACAGGGGTCACATATTTGGCCTATGGGAGTCAAATTTTTTTAAAGTGTCGGATTTTATTCAAAATGGTCTCAAATTGTTCGTCTTGCAAAACTGACTACATAAAGTAATATTTTCCAACGTCTTCGATCAATCGTTTCTATGGTATCAAGAAAAAAACATTATTTCCAATTGGTGCAAATACATGAAATAACAAAAACTTTATATCGACCTGTAACCGTAGCAACGGCTGATCGTAGACGTTTGAAAATATTACTTTGTACAGACAGTTTTACAAGACGAACAATTTGAGACCATTCTGAATACAATCGGACACTTTTAAAATGTTTGACTCCCATAGACCCATCTCTTGACCCTTGATTTGACCTTTCATGTTTTCGGATATAACTCTTGAAGCATTCATCGGAGATGGGTCAAAGTATACATTTTTCTGGTTTCGTTATGAGAGGAACATGTTAGAATGGTTTTGAACAAGATTTGACCCATTTTCAAATTTGCCCCCTGTAATAACTTTTACCCCCTCCTGAATGGTTCCGTGCAGCAGAATGATTTTGTGTCCACCTTAGTGATGTTATCTATGGTCCATAGCACCCATCTAGATAGGACACATTAAAATAAAATCTCGTTGCAAGTAAACCTGTTTTGCTCCCTAGGTATTTTCTGAAATATTTTACGCTTTGTAACTCAGCAACCAATAAGTAAATCCATATAAAATTATACATTTCTAGATATGGTTTTTCATGTAGAAGATGATGGTTTTGTCAGTTTTGGACCAAAATGTACAGTTTTGGACCCAAGGTCCAAGAAACCCTTGTTCTTGGACCACTTTATTTGTAAATAACCTAACTAAATTTTGAAAAAATAAAAGTTGGACCTCTTATACTTTTAACAATCTAGAAACACATGTCTACTAGGAACGCATTTCTCAAATTTTTGATTTTTGACTTACTTTTTGAAATATTGCCAAAAATAGGCCTAAAATAGGCCAAAAATTACAAAAAAATTATTTTGGGCCAATTTTGGACCTATATGATACTTATAGATTTACTTATCGGTTTGCTGAGTTACAAAGCATTAAATATTTCAGAAAATAAGGGGTTAACTGTGCCCTTAAGTGGACTATCTTTGGATTTTTTGAATCAGTTTTGAACTGGCCCTTCATAGCCAGGACTGGACATTGGTATTTTTTCGTACTATCCAGTCGGGCAGGTTACTTTTCAAAGTTACACCCGCCCGACAAGAAATTGACCCGCTCAAATGTCTAACAACATATCACTTTAACCTCTAAAAAAATTCTAAATTTGTTACAAATTGTGCAAATTTGGTAAATGGATAGGTTCCATTCTTAAAAATTCATATTTTTATGTGTGCCATTTTAAGATTCCCTAGTGGCACGCCCCTACTCAAACTAAACTAGAGAAGATCATTAGTCTATTTATTCAAAATGGACTCAACATTATACCAAAAATTTTACCCACCATCATGGTCAGGTAACTTTCAATTTTCAATGGCCCAACACTAACGTTACCCGCCATTGGCTGTCGGGCGGGTGCTAATCAGGGCCGTACAAAGGCATGTAAGCCAAGGGGGCATTTACCGTCCCGAAATTCATGTTTCGTCTCGATGTATATACCGTCTATTTGTTTGTAATGCGTGCGAAAATTTTGCTTTTTTCAGTCAATATATAAAACCTTGATAAAATTGGCTTATTTTGACTAAAAATTTACGGGCTAGTAATCTTGGGACAGTAAAAGTAGTAAAATATCGTCCCGATATTTTGATATTTGTCCCGCCAGCGTCCCGCTTTTTCGAGCCAGGGTGGGGTGGGGAGGGCAAGTGCCCCTCTGCCCCCACTTCATACGGCCCTGG
The DNA here is from genome assembly GCA_000969725.1 of Ophiothrix spiculata. NCBI lineage: Eukaryota > Metazoa > Echinodermata > Ophiuroidea > Amphilepidida > Ophiotrichidae > Ophiothrix > Ophiothrix spiculata. Next base: position 35,510 of record JXSR01S073030.1, read on the forward strand.
TGCTTAAGTCCAGCCCTAGCCTGCTAATTGCTTTACTCACCTTTATCATTCCAATGTGATGTAGATTTGAGTTTGAGGGGACTATCTTTGGAGATCTTTGAGCCCGCCTCTCCTTCTTTGCGCTTGACTAGTCTGTCATGGTTATTCCTAACCCACACATAGGGGCAGACATACTTGGCATATCCAGCTATTAAGAACACTGTCCTGTCATCACTCTGAGTAAGGGTGCAAAAAATAAAATAAAATAAAAATAAAGGATAAATTAGTTACTTGTACACTTTTCAATCAACCAATTGGCAAGAACTGAACTGTAGACCCAAACCTATATCCTTATTTTAAGCCTAATGGTGCCTTCAGAGTCTAGCGACTTCATCACTGCAACATCGCTCGATATTCACGGCGATTTCATTGCACGATGTCTGCCGATACGCAGTCTTTACACACGTATCACAATTCTTTTTATATCATTGTTGTATTATTGATTAATGTTATGGTAATGTATTGTTTGTATGACGTATATTGTATCTCTGTCAGATATTGTCTTTTGACAACTTTACAGAGTATCATTATAGATGTGTAGATGTAGATATCTACTAATACGCAATCTTCAAAAGTTATAGCGCAATATGCGTAGCGCGTGTAAAGACTGCGTATCGGCAGACATCGTGCAATGAAATCGCCGTGAAATCGTCGGACTCTGAATGCACCATAACCCTTACTTGATCTTAACCCTAAAACCCTAAACCAAATCCCTAACCCTAAAATCTGTGTTGGGACCAAAAGCACACTTGGTTCAAATAGTCCAAATATAAAATCATCCGGATTGCTATAGAATAATAATTATAAAATCAATCAAACAAATCCAAAATTTTTGATGTGTCAATTTTTTTTTGCAATAATTTTATACTCATCTTTTAATTTGGATATTTGCGACCAAATCAGAAATAATTACTTTTGTCAGAAATATTTTTGTTTTCCAACCACTTTGTTTGCTTAAAAACAAGTTGTTTTGTATGTTCGTACACTTGTAAAACATTTCTCGAAAGGCCTTACCATGGGTGTAATTTCTCTGTCACTAGGAGACGCAGGCGGCAGTCCAACATCCATATACCCAAGACCACTTAACCTTGAAGAAATAATCACAAAAGAAATGAGCAAATATTAGCAAAATTATAACATTCTAAAACTAAGGAGTGTCACAAAAATTGTTTTCAAATATGCAACAATGCTCAAATTTTAATAACAGTAGCCTTTTTCGGATTGCTGTGATGCCCTTGAAAACTCAAGTCATGTTGCAGCTGGTTGCACCCCAGGGGAGCACTCAAATATAATGTTGCAGGCATAGCGTGACGCAAGAAAAAGAAGAATTAGGGTTATTTTTGAGGACTGAAGGGTGTTTCAGGTGACACTGTGTAGGGTATCAAAAACAGCAATTTTGGGGCAATTTTCAAGAAATAGGGTACTTTTTCAAACCCTAATGTGAAAACAGTATCAATAAAATCACGATTTAGGGTGTGAATAGGGGAAAATGTATATTTTGGCTTCAGAACCCTCCACCCTTTAGGGGTGTTTTGAAAAACTGTGGTCACGATATGCCTGCAACATTATACTTTTGCTTCAAAGAGTGGCTAAAAGACCCAAGTTAATAAATGCACGCCCTATTGTACTTTAGATTATGTTCCTCATATTGCAACTACTCAATATTGTTCAAATGTGCAGGGTAATTGGAAATATATGCCTTGCTTGTTACCTATAGTGGCACCCAGCTTACAATGCAAAAGTTCACCATTATAAGCTCCTATACTGCAGAAATAGCATCATAAATGTAGCAGGAAGATACCTGGCTGCATACACCATATAGTGTAATGGCATTGCAAACCATGCAGCTTAATTTGTGGGTATTCATGTCTGTTATTAGCTGCAAATGTAAAAAACAAACTTGGCCCCTATGCGGGAATAAAAATGATGCAGGTCACATTATACAAATATTGACTGCTTTGAGGGGCATGGTTTAAATTATTTCCCCTTGGTGATCTCAAAACCATGAATATGCCCGAAGCAAAGCTGAGGGCATATTCATGGTTTTGAGATCACCAAGCGGAAATGATTTAACCATACCCCAAACAAAAAGCAGTAAATATTGGTTTTATATACCAAATATATAGATTTTTGTCCTCTGGTTGGTTAAAAGATGATTTTAGCACTCAAAGTGCCCGATGACAATTTACGATATTTGTTTCTCCTTTCAGTGCTGACCGCATCGTATTGTGCGCACAAGATAACTAGCTTTCGCATGCAGCGCGTGTTTGAACATAAATGCTTATAGTCGCGCGCGTAAAGCTCGAGTTACATGACGCAAAATACATTGAGCGGGCCTAGTGAAAACTATGCCCCCGGCTCAGTAAATTTATAGTGCCTAGTTAAATTCAGGCCCTCACTTTTAACCAATCAGAGGACAGGAATCTGTATATGAGGTATATAAAGTCTATTATTTCCTCTCTTGAAATCTATGGGTAGGTCTATAATTTCTTCATTGGGAATCCAAGAGAGAAGCAGTATGCTTTAGTGCTAACTATACCTTTTCTGCATTAGAGAAGACTGATCTTTCTTGCAGAATTCAATACACATATTTCTTTTATCAGGGGTAGCACTAAGAGGGATTCTTGGGCTTTTTACCTACATTTTTCAAGTTTCAGAGCAATTTTTCAATTTTTGCTCGAGGTTCAGGGGTTTTGAGAGTTTTTAATTTTTTATATGCCGTGTAATGAACTGAGAATGAATCACCAACAAATAATTTTTTTTAGATATTGTACATTTCATGTGATTTCCCTGATTTTTGTTCAGGGTGGGCCTGCCCACTTTGCCTAAATCTAGTTATGCACCTGATTCTGAGAAAATAGTGTGGGAAAGTGTTTTTTCCCTAATAATGCAATAAAAGTGGGCTTGTATGTTTTGTTAAAATAAAGGAATTTGTTGGATTACTTTTTGTCTTTTTAAAGACATATCTTGTTGTTGGCTTACCTTTTCTGTGTTCCGGATGACATCATGAGGTCTTTCCTACAGCATGCAATATGCAGCGAAGCAAGATGATTTGACAGTGGGGGAAATGAATGGAAAATGGATGAGTTAATGAAGCATGGGTGATGAAATCATGGGCTATCTATTAAATTAGCATAGCTTGAGATATTCATTAAGGGCAGCTTTATGAAGTTATGAAAGATCTGCCACATTGAGCATTTGATTTTGGTATTATTTTTAATCTGCTTTGATGTACTAACCTGAGAAACACTAGATGCAAAATACAGTGTAATTTCTTTCAGATAGCTAATTTTATATTTGTTTGTATAGGCCAAGCAAAAATTTATTGGTCAGTGTAAACAAGAATCCAGAGTGCAAGGCCTAGCTATAATGCTTTTAAATGCAACCTCACAATGTATTTTTGTTTACATTAATTGTTATATAAATTTTTCAACCAATGAGAGTGCACTAAAAGCTCACTGTCAAAATCACAAAAATGCCCCTAAGTCTAAACACATCATTGGCATGAGTTATAACCGTATATACAGGGGAGACACCGGGCTTTGTATACCAGCGCTTGGGCCCTTGTTATTGCTCAAATTGGGGGTATTTGGGTCTACTCGGTTCCTGCCAAAATCAAATCCAAGTGCTGAGATTTGGTTGCGTGTAGAGACAAACCATGCAAATAATACTTTACGCGAATGATACGGCAACCGGCACAAACCGTGTGTGTATGTTTTCAATATCCACGCATTATGACAGATGCGATGTATCTTTGGCAAAACTCCAATACCCCAATTTTGTCTCCATGCCAGAATAAAAATTGCAGCAAGCCTGGCATCTCCCTGTAAGTCTATGGTTATAACACAGGGACCAAATCACTGCCTGGGCAGTAACTCTGTGATGGCTTGCTAATGGTGTACAGTACATAATTTGGGATGCCAGAGATTTTGGGTTCAAATCCCAGTGGAAGCTCTTATTTTTCTCATAGCTCCTTTTGACTCCCCTGTAAGTCTATGGTTATAACACAGGGACCAAATCACTGCCTGGGCAGTAACTCTTTGATGGCATGTCTGAACTGGACTTTTTGTTGCAAAACAAAAATAAAATATTTGCATGGAACTTCAAACCAAATTTTAAAAATCTAAATATCCTGTAAGTAATGATTCTTTATTCAAATAGAGAAAAATGTTTATGTTATATGTGGGCTGCCGCAACAAAAGGATGCAGTTTCCATCCTCTACATGTAACTCATTGTAGCATATTTGATGTATTTTTTAGTTGTAAACATCAGATATGCTACTATGAGCAACATGTACGAGCCGACAACTGCATCCTTTTCCCACAAAATAATAAAGTTTGGAGTCACTGTTCTAGTGAACAATTAATCTATATCTATCACTAAACATGTCAAAACTATTGATACAATTTGACTTACTGATCAAATGGCATGTCTGAAGATGTGAGGCTGCTATCAAAAGAGAAGTGACTCTCCCCCGTCACTGGTGCCACTGGTGATGTACTGCTGGGTGTCTGTTCAAAAGAAATATCAAGTCAAGGGTTAGAAGGTCTAGCATTTGTCGACAATTACCAATTTCAATCCAATTTTAGAATGGAATTGAAAGTGAGATATACGAGATCACCTTTTCAGTAATGAAGCATGCTGACAATTCAAATTATCCCGAAGTCCCCCTCTAATGGGCTAGGCAGTATCATATATGTATATGAAAAATAAGGTGGGAAAGGAAAAGGGGGAAGCGAGGAGAAAAGCAAAAAGGAATAATGAAAGAAGAGAACAAAGAACAAAGGGAAGGGATGTGGCAATCAAAAGTTAGAATATGTGAGTAGAGCTGAAACATGTATTGACTCCTATTTTTTTTTTTATATCTTGCCTGTCATCTTTTAAGGGCCCTGTCAACCCTTTTTTTCAGAAATGGTTTTTGCTCTGTAATTAAGCAATGGATAATTAAATTCAAATAAAAGTATTCATTTCTATAACATACTGAACATGATGGTCAGGTCATTTTTGGACAACAATGTGTAAAATTATCGTCAAAAATTGGTCCAAAAATATCAAAAATCCCACTCCTGCCACCATTTTTGGCAAAAAATTCCACATTTGACCTATTTCTGGCAATATTTCAAAAAAAAAAGATAAAAATCAAAAATTTGAGAAATGCATTCCTACAAAATGAGTCACATGTAGGTTGCATCATGTGACTGAATTCCCAGACCACATCACAAATGTGACATGATCAAGGGGAATGAGCCGGATAGCAGAAATATTGATTTTGAGTTACAGTGCAATTAGGGTATGTAAATCTTGAAGTATGCAACAAACAGCCGTTTAACACCGTGTACAATATGACCATACAGGGAAATTAGTCTGTATTACTCAAATCTCAAAACTAATCATGAACAATTCATGTAGAAAAAAATACTGCACAGTGATTTGGTCTTAATCAATCCTAATCAATCATTACTAGTCTCTTACACAATACAAAACAACAGTTCACAATACTGTAGAATACAAGCGATATGCTATGGATCTTGAAACAGAGTCTGATTGATTGTTACATACTTCAAAGTTAAAGGAGTATAGACAATTCTTTTGTTGTCTTTTTTTTAAATTTCAAAGAATGGATATATATTTCTGGAACCAGATATCCAAACATGATGAGTTTGAATCAAAATGTAGCATAAATTTGTAATACACAATTGGTTTATAATAAAAATGAAAATATAAAACTGCTGAGACTCGTTTCCCTTGATCGCATCTCAAAATTCATCATGTGAGTGCAAGAAAGTTGTATCTGCAATAGCTGCCATTTGTCATAAATTTGGATTGCACACTGTAAAATCTCCAGTCTTGGGTCAGTGGTTCTTGAAATGGTTCTTCAGGTGAAATGGTTCTTCAGGTGACACCGTCACCTGAAGAACCATTTCAAGAACCACTGACATAAGACACTGACATTTTGAGAGATTTTTCACATTCTTGTGACAAGTTGTAAAAAAGATATAACTTAAGGCAGCCATTGCAGATACAACTTTCTTGCACTCACATTGAGAAATGTACTCACAACTGGTTCATTGAGTACGGTACAAATCATTTCTTCTCTGCCTCGCATGTACATGGTGAAATACTTGAAGCCCTGAATAAAAACAAGTTGAAAAACTTGATAGATAAATAACCATTTGTATCTATATAAACACCTCACAAAAGATAAGTAGACAGTCAGTCTGACCCCCATAAATCCAAGTAAGAGCCCCCAAAGTCCAACAATATTGACATAAATAAAAAATATGGAATCTCAGCTATCTATTGACCCGAAATTTGACGTCAAAACTGATACTATTGTTTTACACCAACCGTTTGAAATTTTGATCTCAGTTTTCATTTCTCACATAGGGTAATACACACAATACACAATAAATGGTCCAGCTCTACTCCAACTAAATGTAAAGAAAAAGTTGTCTACAGCATAATGAAATGACTGGGGATTTCATTTTAATTATGACCAAAAAATATAAATTTGAAATGTGAGGAAAATCAATAAGCAACGAAGTGTATACTTTTCTTTTTATTGATTTATTGAGATGATAAGAAGGAAAGTTTAACTTATTGTGTATAATTTAAGAAAATCGACAAGGTAGGGCTCTTTTGCGTATAATCATAGCCACTCGACAAAAAGGAAATAAAGTCAAACCAATTTTTATCCAAAAGGATAATTACATGTGTCTAAACTTGTAAAACAGTTAAGATCAGCACAGCAGCTCTGTACTCTACGCAATATGAAAAACACTGATCGTCTATCGATTCCACTAGGCATTGTGGTGATGGTCTATTACACTGCGGGTATACCCAAAATGTGAGAATGAAAATTGAGATAGATCTTTCAAACGGCTAGTGTAAAATGATGGTAATGGTTTTTGATGTCAAATTTGGGGTCAATATTTAGCTGAGATTCCATATTTTTCATATATGTCAATATCATTGGACTTTGAGGGCTCTTACTTGGATTTATGGGGGTCAGACTGACTGCCCACTTATCTTTTGTGAGGTGTTTACTTTATTCCATATATATTCATTTAATCAAGATGTTCATTATAAAAATTCATGTAGATATAAATCTATACACTGTATGCTTAAAAATGTGTCATTTTCTACAGGAGAGGGCTAATCTACATCCATAGATATAGAAAAAAGATACCAGATGCTATACTGGTTCAAGTAATGATGCCAAGTTTCAGTTGTGCATGTAGCCAAAATGCACAAATAACACTGCACTCAAAGGGAATGTGTGTTTTTTCTATATTCTCGCAATACGACAAGATGTGATGCATTATCAGCAAACACAAGAAATACCCCAATTTGATCCAATGCTGGAACAAAAAATAGTGGCGAGTCTGGTATCTTCCCTCCAAATCTACATAAGTTTACTACAACAACAGCAAAATAAACTCAAAGGAAAAACCAGGGAATACTATAGCTTTATTGTCGTAAAATCAAACAGTGGGGCAATCTACACGGGAGTGCAAATCCAGATGAATGCCCATCTCCTAAAGCCGCTGAACTCTGCGTACATGCGTACATGTAAGCGGTCTACGGAGATGCGGATCTCAGATCTGGATCTCGGAGATGCGCATACATCTGGATCTGCACTCCGGGTAGATTGCCCCATTGTAAATACCTTTGTTCAATCACTGCATACCGTGTGACATTATGTATAGAGTTTATGAACACTGTTGTTATCTAGAGCAGGTTTTTTTGTTCTTCTCACAAACTCCTGGATGTCTAATATCCTAGTTGTCATTTTTTTGATGATTACCCACTTATCAATATACCAATTTTGAGAATCATCAAATTTTAAATGTACGATTTAAAGGATCCAAGTGTGGAAATATACAGGATCTAAAACAAAAATAATGATTCATATCCAATAATGACTAGTTTCATAATTTATTCGGAAATATGTCTTGCACCAGGGGCGTTGGAAGGAAAATAAAAGTGGTGCGGCCACTGGTAAAAGTGGTGTGGCCTGTAACCCATTTAAAGTTATCAAAAATAAGTAAACAACTAAGCCGCAGAAGAAAGTAGTTACTAAAAACGAACACATACAGTACTATTTTATGGTTAATGATGCTAGGACCATGATAAAACACATTAAATTAATTTAAATTAATTAATTTTTATTTTTTCTGGCTGAAAAGTGGTACGGCCAAAGCCCACATGGCTCACATGGTTCAGACGCCCCTGTCTCGCACAATATTGGAAAACTCAAAGCTCAACAAATATGGTCTCATGCTGCTTTCATACTTTTGTAGCTTTGCAGCTTTGTAGCTCTGTCGTCTGCTTCATTTCACACTTTTGTAGCTTAGTAGTTTTGTCGCTTTGCAGTTTTGCCGCTTCATGTCGCTCTGAAAGTTGAATTTATTTCAACTTGAAAGAAAAATCATGTCATGCGACAAATTTTTGCCAATATCCATTATCTTATCGACATGTAGCTTTGCTGCTACAACAACAGAAAGCGGCAAGGTTTTGCAAAAAATATACGTCATGCAGTGACAAAGCTAAAAAACTACACGAGCATGAAAGCAGCATAAATTTACCCAATTTTGATGCTTGCATAAATTCTTCAAAATACAAAAAGTTTCCTTACCCTGACACACCCCACTCTCAGCATCTCTGTCAAGAAATTTTGCAGCTTCTTCTTGGCTGCTTTTTCTCTTTCCTGTATAAAGAGAATAAACAAACATAACCACATAACATTATATGTTTGGAATTTACAAGATCCTATTTCAATCTAAGCTAAACTGATCCACAGGGAACTCTTTAAAGTCTGCTGGAAGAGGAGGACAGATGCCACTGTACTGTAGCCTCTGTACCACGTGTATCAAAAAAAATTGTGCACGGATTAAAACTGATTTTGACCTTGATAAAAGCACCGATTCATACATTTCTTGTTATTGTAGTAAAGCAGATTTAATAAGCTTTCAAATGCAGAAAAAATGATAGAAATCGGATGAAAAATAAAAAAGATATGACCAATTTAGTAAGTATGTCTCTTTTTCTTCCATTCCACTGGGATTTACACAGTTAAGCAAGATATTACATATCACAATTACGGGTTATGGCTTCATGATCTGAAAGAGACGTACTCACAAAAATGGTCATATCTTTTTTTTTATTTTTCATCCGATTTCTATCAATTTTTCTGCATTTGAAAGCTTATTAAATCTGCTTTACTACAATAACAAGAAATGTATGAATCGGTGCTTTTATCAAGGTCAAAATCAGTTTTAATCCGTGCACAATTGTTTTCGATACACGTGGTACGTGGCATCACAGAGGCAGCTGCTCACCTTTACGACCAGCTGATTTTGACATCATCTGTTGATGACGTCACAATTGCAAGACCAACATCGGCTGCCAATACAGTTTGAGAAAGCATCCTGTATGTGAGGATGCGAAACGTCACTACTAAAAATAGTAAGTGGATTTTCATAATTTTAAAGAACTCTTATTGAAATGTTTACTGCAAAATCCTGATGAATCTTTTCAATGAATAAATCATAACTTGTAAAAAAGATTAAGAAATATATTAGATAGCATCTCATTTCACTAAATTGCATGGTTAAGTCTCACAATGCATGGTACCTATCATAATCACAAGTCAGTCGGCAGATTTTTATTCTTATTTGGTAGTAATTTATATTAAAATAAGTTGGCAGATTTTACAAAGGTTACCACGTTTTTTCCTTTTCTTTCATACCTAATATTCAGTTAATCTAAGAATAAGGCCTAAAAAAGTTGTTTGTTTGCCCTCCGCGACCGACCCTAAAATGCCAAAAATTTGGGTCTTTTAGTATTTTTTCCTTCAAACACCTAAAATATGAAAACTCAATATTTTCAATGTAAAATGTAAAATTTAGCAGTATAAAGTCACATTTAGTAGTATAAAATGCACATTTCCTCTAAATAATGACCCACAATATTTGATTAAGCCCTGCTTTGCTTGGTATTCGCGATAAAATCCATGGAGTGACTTCATTATTTAAA
>JXSR01S073031.1:22184-43457 GCA_000969725.1 Ophiothrix spiculata
CAAATGACGCCCATGATTATGTAAATACATAAGAAATTAAAATTAGACTTTTTGCTATATCTCAAAAACCATTTGAAATTTTGGATTTACAAACAGAAAAATATGGGCTTTCATTTGACATCGGAAAAAAAAAGCAATACCTCCGGTTGAGCCCTACACCTTTAACATAAACTTATCACACTAATATAACATTGTTAAAATCAAAACGGTTTGACCGATTGAGTTGAAATTTGAAACTTAAATATTTTGAGTTATCATCTTTCATATGACATTAAAAACTTAAATTTTAAAAATCGGACCAAGCTCCTTTAACTGAAGACGGTATTTCAAATGGCCCTGCTGAGCCTCCGTATCATAAAGATTTCAGAATTATTGCCAAGTAAATTTTAGTGTTGTGTAGCCTAAGTTGCAAACGAAGAGCTGATTTCGTGAATTTTGCTATGTTGCTTTCTTGTAAAATATTGCCATTTGGCATGCAATTTATAATCAAAATACGTTCCTGAGTATTGGCGGAGTATGACGACAAGTTGCATTTGCGAGGACTTGGAAAAGAGTAAAAACACAAGTTAAGAAGTTACTTACTTCTGTCAAGTTCTGACATTACTTTTACAAGTATCACCAGTCCAATGCAATGCCATTTCATGGTGGCTCACTTTTCAGACAGATCTGAGCAAAATGTTCCCTCTCAGTTAATTGGCACCTCTCTGGTAACAGTATATCATTAAATCTGATTTACTTGAAGCCTTTTAAAATTTGACTGAAAAAACCCTTATTTTTCATGAAATTTAATTTTTAACTTAATCACCCTCTTCATGCACAGTTTTTCTATATTAATAGGCCTATATTGTTAATAGGGCTGAAAAATTCCAGCGAAGAAATTGATTTATCTCTGCAACCACAAGTCTAATAGAGCTTGTTAGATTTCTTTCAATTAGCTCTTCAAAGTGAAATATATTTAAAAATTAGCAAAAAAACTTTAATTTTTATGTAAATGTACCTGCACTGATACTGTCACTGTCTTTACACGTATTCATGGTATTGAACAGTCCATGGTGTTTGAGTACGTCAGTCGTCACATGTGGCGTTATGCTCCCGGTTTGCAATCATCATCAATTCAATTTGACAGATCATGATATCATTTTGGTAGCACTATTTCTGTGTACTGTACATATTTATTGTAATTGAGCTGAAAACACCAACATGCAGTGCTGTAGATATCTGATGATGGTGGTTGTTGTAGTCGTCGTTCTAGTGAAAGAGGGATGGAGCAAGAAGAAAGACATGCTGGTAGGTACTAGGTATCATTTGATATCAGGCCTTCATTTTTAAGGCACGTGCGTGCGATCGCACACCTGGAGTGCTTTTAAAGAGATCAATTTATAAATTTTGACTTGTGTGTGTGTCAAGTTGAGAACAGAGCCATGGATGTCTCATGACATTCTTGAAAAAATCCATAGATGCAATAAAATTCGTAAACAGCTTCTGATGGGTAAGACTGGTGTAAATTACCAAGATTTCACTTCTCTTCGTAACGAAATACAAAGAGACATTAAAAAAGTCATCCTTTTTTCAGAACAAGCTTGATGAAAGCATGGGCGATCCGCGTAGGCTCTGGTCTCACTTTAGATCTCTGGGTGTTGGTAATAATTCTGGGAACAAAGGTAAAATTGTTCTTGATATAAATGGTGAAGTTTGTTTTGATACCATCTCCGTTTGTAAACATATAAATACCTTCTTTACCAATATTGCTTCAACCCTGGTGAACAAATTACCTCCCGTTATTCACAAATTTACTCACCAAGTGCCACAGTTTTATTTAAACAAGGGTATTTTTCCAAACAGTTTTGATCTGGAGCCAGTTGGGGTTGACTTCGTTTTGGGAGAATTGAAAAAGCTTAATCCTGTAAAAGGAGCTGGCCTTGATGAAATTTCACCAAGATTCCTCCGTGATGGAGCCCCCTAGCTGGCCCCATTATTGACCCATATCATTAATTTATCCATTACATCCAAGAGAGTTCCGGACGATCTCAAACTTGCCAAAGTGATTCCCTTGTTCAAGAAAAACAGCAGACTGAACGTGGGTAATTACCGTCCCACCAGCATTCTTAGCTGCATGTCTAAGATCTTGGAGAAATGTGTTTACATGCAGGTTGAAAATTACCTCTCCTCTAAGAATCTTATTTACCCACTCCAGTCTGGCTTCAGGAAAGGTTTTTCCACTGAAACCTGCTTGATTTTCCTAACAGATCTAAATCAGAAATGAAATTTCAAATGGCAATTATGTTGGCATGCTTCTTCTCGATGTCCAGAAGGCGTTTGATAGCGTCAATCACGACATTCTTTTTTCGAAGCTAAGTTTCATGGGAATTAACCCCGGATGGTTTAAGTCATATCTCACGAACAGAAAGCAACTGGTTACCATAGATGGCGTCTCGTCGGATCTGCTCACTCTTAGTTGTGGAGTCCCACAAGGCAGCCTTCTGGGCCCATTGCTCTATCTTTGCTATTGCAATGATATGGAAATATCGGTCCGTAATAGGTTGCTTCTGTACGCAGATGACAGCGTTTTAATAGTTGCTGATAAAGATCCCCGGGTTGTCTCCTAGAAACTTAGCTCCGACTTAAGCTCGTGTAATCAATGGCTCATAGAAAACAAACTCTCCCTCCACGTAGGCAAAACAGAATGCATTCTATTTGGTACTAAACATATGCTGAAAAAAGAAGATCAATATGATTTTGCTATCAACTATCAGAATCAAACAATAACTCCGCAAAGCTCCATTAAATATCTTGGAGTTACCCTTGATGAGAACCTTACTGGGGATGTCATGGTTAATTTAGTTGTTTCAAAAGTCTCTGGCAGATTGAAATTATTATATCGCTACGCTAATTTTATGAATCCTACTCTTAGTAGAAATATTTGTACTGCTCTCCTCCAATGTCACCTCGATTATTGTTGCACTTCATGGTTTACTGGCATATAATCCAAATCCAAGAAAAAACTTCAAAATAAGATTATTAGTTTTATTTTAGGTCTTAACAATAGAGACCATGTTGGTCAGGAAACTCGTAGCTCTGTCAATTTCCTCAGCATTAGGGACAGGGCCTGTCAATTAAGACTTAATCATGTTTATTCCATCTTTCATAATACCTGCCCTGACTACCTGAAAACTCACTTCAACAGGTCTGCCAGCGTCCACACCCATCGCACTCGGTCAAGTGGTTTTGGATTTCTTGTGCCTCGTGTGAAAGGCATTGCTATTAACACCTTTTTTTACAATGCCATATGTGACTGGAACAAACTTCCATCTTCAATTCAGTGCATTCCTAGCAAAGATCTATTCAAGAAATCAGTTAAAAAACACTTGGCCAATGTAGCCCTGAGTGAGGACGCTGACGACTTTGTACGAATGTAGACTTATTTTCTCTGTCCCTCTTTGTTTTTGCATCCCTTTGCCATCTTTTTGTTGTTTTGGGACCCCATTGGAAATAAGTCTGCATTTGTAGCCAGTCTTTTATGGGCTATCCTGGCTTTCAACATTTTGATGTCTTTGGGATTTTACATAATTGTTTTATATTTATTATTCGTCTTGTATATTTCTATGTACTGTTTTGTTGAAATGCCGAATAAAACTAAACTAAACTAAAGAGCTGTTCAAAACATTATTCTGTTTCAGGTTTATCATATTCCGAAAAAAAAAATGTATTAAACAGAATTTTGAAGATATTTATTCTGATGAGCCTGACTTTTTATTATGATTTTATGACAACTCTTACCGCAGAAATTTAATTTTTAGCCTGTGTATTTTGTTTACACTGTGTTTATTGTGTTCCATATTTCGTCAACAAATAATGCCATAACGAAGAAATCTAGCTCTGGAAAGCAAATATATTTGCCCAGTGTGGTTACACAGTGAATGGTTATGTTGTCACTGGCCAGTAGGGTGCATCAAACGCCCCATGGTTTTTAAAAAAGCTTTTAGTAAACTTCTACCTAGAATACAATTGTTCCAATGCTTGATAAAAATACCTGTGCCAAGTTTCATCAAAAACAAAATTCGTTTAGGGGGGCCACTTGGCAGTTTTTATACATGCCATTAGTTTTGAAATATGCAAAAGGCAGCTATTGTGTTTTCTATAGCATAACTCATTACAAAATACAATAGCTGCTTGGTTGAGTTCAGTGACATATGCTTTGAAAAATCACTGCCATTCATTTTGTCTGGTCTAATTCTTCTATAATAATAATAATAATAATAATATTGGCATTTATATTGCGCCTTTTCCAGTGGATACAAAGCGCTGGCCATTATTATTACGCCGTAACAAGGGAATCGTCAGAACCATTTCGCCTTAAACTAGGCCATTTGCGGCCAATGACCAAAGGCGCAGACCTATCAGCACTTAGGTTGTGATATTCCCCCCTAAACAGCTCCCCAATACGCTCGGGTCGACGAGGCAACTGTGATAAAGTGATTTGCCCAGGTTCACAACACGTTGGCACTAGCGGGGCTCGAACTCACAATCTTCTGTTCATGAGTCCTGCTCTGTTCCGCTAGACCACACGGATTTATCATTTGTCATTTATTATCACAAGTAATAAAACATTTCAAGCTGAATAATGATCTTGTTGTTTAGCCATTGAAAAGAGCTAGAAATCTAATAATTGCCTACTTAAAAGGCTAACTGCATGAACGATCTGAAGTGCTTTCATTGATCATTAGTTATCACTAGTGATAAACATTTTGGCACCATGAGTCTTCTAAAGGGTCAGGTCAAAGGTCATTTGAGTTCAAATCTCAACAGTGTTCAAAAAGTTGACCCTTGGTCATCTGGGGTCATTTTGGGTAATTCAATGTAATTGTATATACCATGAAACATTCAGAGTCATTATTTGCAATACCACATATGGCAGCTATTCCTTTTTGAGTTTCTGAGTGAGGATTCTGGAGGTAATAATAAATAGCTGCCATATGTAAGCAGGCAATTTCAATACCTTAACCTTAATGCCACCGTGGTCCCCCTAGACCGCCTCTAATTTTTTTCAAACTTTACACAGCGTGTTTTCTAGCCAAATGGAACATTCTAAGACTAGGTAGAAAAAATATGTATGACATGAGGGCGTCTGATGCACCCTACTGGCCAGCCATGTGACGTACTTGCGCTAGCTGGTTTCCAGTCGCCGCTGCCTAATTGTGTGCGCTAGTTATTTTGATGAAAGGAGCAAACTAACGCAGGGTTGAATGAACTTTAATAGTAAAACAGAAAACATGGCTGACGGGGAACCACAGAAAATTGAGCACCTCGGATTAGCTAGAAGAACTAAATCAAGGCGCTCATTTTGAGCGCCTCTGTATATCCAGAAGAGCTTTTTATTGAGCGCCTTAGATTTTTAAAAAAGAAGGCCTGATTATTATACAATTTTCACAGGGATGTATATGAAGGCATGTAAGCCAAGGGGGCAAATTTGTTTGGCCATCACAGGTGAAGAAACAAAATCTTTTTTTAAGTTTTAAAACTAGAAACACTGTTTTCACACCACTCTTTCATGCAGGTGTAAAAAATTAAAGTAGGTAAAGAATTACAATTTTCTCCAATATTCCTCAAAATAATGGTAAACTACTTGTAGGTTATATTACTATAAACATGTTCTATTGATTCAAGTAAAAAAATATGTAGGTAAAAAATTAGTGGGAAAAATCTAGGCCAGTCCCTTTAATTGCAAACAAAATCATCACAAATGTTTTTTTTGATGATTTTTTTTCATGATGATTTTTTTTTTCATTGCAAATCTAAGTAAAATTTGTGATGATCTCTTGCTTTTGCGATGAAGTTTAGCATTTCTGATGGATTTAGACGTTAGTGATGAAATAGGCCCCTGATCACCAAATAGCTGCCTGGTTGTTTGTCAATAGAATATGGGATTTGGGTGAGAGGGGTCTCAGGTTCAAATCCTAGGGAGGGAGGAGAGAGGGGACTACCCATTTATTTCCAAAGAGATATTCTTTAAACAAAGAGATGTGAAAAAGGTTTGTGTATACTTTATAACTTGATACATTTATTTCATTTTTAACACAGAAAGCTTCAGTTCAACTTCTTGAAAAAGAGGTAAAAAGGGTGGATATATCAAGCTGCAAATCGGCCACAGAAACCAGCATAGCAAAGATGAGATTACAAAGCAAGGTACAGTAGTACGTCAAATTTGCATTCCATTTTGCTTGAGAAATGAGACAAAATCAATGCACTTGTGACAAATGTTGATGTTTCACATGAAAGAGTCATATTACTTGGCCTCAGTGAACTTGTGATTTGGACACATCAAAATTGACCGTGCATGCATTGATTTTGTCCCATTTTATTCGCAACATGAAATTCTCATATTAACCTATAAACGTTCTGCTTTTTCCTCATGGAAACCTTTTAGATGTCTGTCAATATCCATGAATGCTTACTGATGTTTTATTCAGAATTTTCCCCCGGTTGATATAGCGGTACAGTTTTATCTTAACTAGAGGCAGTTGGCTTAATGAATCCCTTGGTGAGTGGTGAGTTAACATTACCACATATGGCTTGCTTTTTCGTAGTGTTATATATATATTTTATAGTGTTTCATATTTTGAATTATTTTGACAGAATAACCAGGCTGTAACATGTTTACTGAAGCTTCTGTCAACTAACCCTGAAAATGGATGGGCATGGTGAGTAATGGGAGGAGACCCGGCCGATTTCACTGAAGTCTAAATCGATTTAGGGAAGCTGAGTTCACTAAATTGCTATACAATTTTGTATAGTTTTGCAAGTGCGATGGATATTGTGCGGATACTATTGAGTACACGCAAATGAAATAAAATCCATTGCAAACATTATTCATGTTAAATATTGCAATAAAAAGATAAATCTTGCAAGATATAAGCAGGAGATGTTTATATATAGTTATTCTAGCTTGCATAATAGCTCCAAACATTCCAAGTTACAAACAAATGACGGCATTTTTTTATCAGGGATCGTCTGCAAATCTCATTTATATTTTCAATGCAATGCTTTGAATGAGTTAATATTTTGTGATGGATTTGCGATCATCTGTGTGCAGTATAAAATATTCATCCCACTTGGAGAATTGTGCTGAAACTCAAAATTCATCACAATCTATATTTGCGATGACCGTGTGATGAATTTGAGTCTACGAGTGATTCAGCATTTATGGTAGTATGTTGATCTTAGTGAAATTGGCCCCAGGGGTGTACAGGTCAAATTTTAGGTGGCTAGCAATATTACTACAGAGTTGAGTTATAATGGCTTAAAATGGAGATTTACAACAAACAGAGGACATCCATATTTGTTTTGTCAGGAAAATGCACAAAAAACACATGCACACATGTACTTTCCTATACTATTACAGGTGGAATTATACTCAGGATCCCAACTTTCATTCAACATATTGGTATAACTAAAGAAGTACCGGTATGCATCTTTAGGTCAAATCTTTTTGAGAGTATCAATATCTACTAAAATCAAACATAGTCAAAAAAGATTGAAAGTAATGAGTGATAGGGGCACCCTGTTGTATTGCTTTAAGTAGGCCTCTGGACTAGCTTCCTTCGGGAGTTTGAGCATCACAAGTCTTCGCCCCAAAGTCCTGCTTTTAGGACTTCAATGGGTTGGCAAGCATGGGCTGGTATTTAAGTGACCGACATACCACCATTGAATGGGATGTGGAACATCAGAGACCATTGAGTATAAGTCCAATGAAAATATGATAAAGTACATGGTATTGACTAAATCTGCACTTTATGTTTGTCTGTTATATTGATAGGTCTGAACTTGGGCATCAATACAGTCTTTTGAAGGAGAAATCTAAGGGAACAACTTGCTTCAAGCAGGCAGCAAAGTTTGATGGAAAACTAAGCAAATTTGTCAAGAAGTGGCATTTTATAGGTGAGCAATGTTTAATTGAATTTAGCAGGTGAGTGCCTGCTTTTATGTTACAGAAAACTGAAATTTGCCCATCCGAGGTTCGTAAAGTTTACCATTTTAAATTAGCATGAGAAACAAAAAATAATGTGAACTCGATACTAGGGATGTTCAATAAGTTTGAGGCCTGGGTGGAAGGAGATGAGCTATGAATCATCTCATCTCCTTAAAATAATAAAAAAAAAACATCATGAGGGACAGAGCTCCAACACCCACCTTGTCCCTGCCATGCTAGAAATCCCCAGCCCTATTCTGATGCTATATAAAGGAGTCACCTTTCTAAGTGTTGACACTTTGTCTCAGTGGAGTTTGTTAGGTGTTATGCTTTGGAGTTTTTTAGGTGACTGCATGTCAGTTAATGACTTGAGTTTTGTTATTTCTTCAATTTTCAAAGTGAAAATTAACTCTCAGAAACCTTTAAATAGCAAGTTATAATTTTCTGTAACATAAAAATGAAAGTAGATGTTTAGATAAAACGTTCAGTATTTTCATCTATCAAGTTGAATGACATAAGATATATGTAAAAAAAGTAGAGCTTACCTCCTTCTACCTAGAACCGTAAACTTAGTGAATACCCCTTGTGCAATGTGTACAATATGAAGAGAAAAATCAGTTGACCAGTTTGTTTAGAGCAATGCTTAATTGTTGGCCCTATATAATTCTTTATATGACAGCTAAATAAATCCTTGTCACTTGATTGGCATGCATCTTGGGTCATGTGCCATTGGCCATTTGGTCCATTTGATAGTAAACGTCACCAAGTGTGCAATAGTGTCATGCAAACATTTTGATACATTGCACAGTTACCTTTTTTGGTAATACGCAACATCGGTCGCGGGCGTAATTTTAAATTGAGTATGCTTGCACAGTCCGCGTGTGCAGCATAAGATGTGTCATTGCATGAAAGCCATAGATAAGCCTTACACCGGCATGTACAATACCATAATGTACTGTATGATCCGGTTTGTTTGGTTTACAAAGATTTATTTAGCTGTCATATAAAACAAATAATGAATGTTTCTTATTTGTGTCAATAGAACACAAATTTCATTCAGTGAAAGATCAAATGCCCCATTCAATTCGGCTTCACCTCATGTGAATGGAGCAGTTCATCATAACAAAACTTACATTGACAGTTTTTGAGTGTCTTGGGCGACTCTCATCTTAAGAATGATTGTTTATCCTTCTTCTCAGCTGGACGATGATCACCAATAGAGGGCTCACTCCTACCCAGAAGAGGATAAAAAATGTGACAAACTTGACTATTCTGAAGATGAAAGTCTCCCAAGACACTCAAAACCGTCAATGTAAGTTTCCAACTAAATCTGGTTTTGTTATGATGAACTTTTATTTAACTTGTGATACCAAACCTTATGAACCTATTCAAGGAAATTCTCTGATTATGTTTGACTGTTTCAGGTCCATTTGTGATTGGTAAAATTGAGGTAGATGGTGATCCTATGCAGTGGTATGGAGGGATAAGGAATGCTTCTAAAGATAGATATAGCAAGAAAAAGACGTATTATTCTGAGTTAGTCAAACGGGGAGAGGTACATTGGAAAGTTATCAATCAGCAAGTAAGTAACCAGGACCCATGTTTCTGATAAGGCCATATGGCATATGATTGGTGAAAGAGGCAGGAGAATTTACATAACAGGTTTTGAAAATGTGTAAGAAATATTTTTTGCTTATGTAGCCAATCAGCCTTAGCTAGTGATTCTGGTGCAAGCACCTTTTCAACTTTGGTGGAACTGGCTCAAAGTCAAAAACCTTAAGATGGTACACTGGAGAATGGTAGGTTGCACTGCAGCTTGATGATCTCTAAAGGAATGGGTACCTAAGTTTAAACATGCATTCCAGAAAAGCAAGGCAAAGGGATTTGTGGCTGTTGTTTTTAGTTTGCGGAGATAATTCAAGATGGACTCAAAGTAATGCTAGCTTATCTGTGAATTCCATGGCTAGCTTAACTTGATGAGTTTTCACATAAGATATGTAAGGAAAGTCATTTAGATTAACTAGAGCATGTCAACATGCAGTCTGGTGATGGAGGAGGGGACACTCAACTTTGAAAATGTTGGGTATATCTGGCACTTCAGGACTTGGGGATATACTGAACTAATTGTGGAATATGCTTTATTAGGGTCTAGTGAACTGAAATTTTGGCAAAAAATAACCTTTTGGGCTGAAAATGTTCAAATGTTTTGATCTACTTCTGCAGCTGAAGCTAGGAAAATTGGTGTTTTTCTTCAAAATGGGATCTAAAGAACTGAATCATATGGAAAATTGTGTCTAATTAGCAGAGTCTTGGTTGCTGAACATTGCTTAGCTACCCTACTCATATATGTGAGAGGACTCTAAGATTGAGGTCTCGTCTTTTACAAATCTTTTCAGGTCTGGGACAGTCTTTAACGGCTCTGGCAGGTTTGGTAAAAAATAGAGGTGGGGTGGGGGATGACAGGGTTGCGGAGTAATAAACTTTATCCGCACCCAACTAACTACACAAAAGTTGAATATATAAACATAGTCATCTACCTTTATTCACATAAGTGGAAAAATCCAGAAAACCATTTTGTTACAGCCAGTAGCACCTGCTTGTTTTGCCTGCATGTATTACAGGGAGCATTTAAAAACTCAACTGAACTGGTGGTTGACCGCCCGGAATCGTCGGTTCTGGCTGGTTGCTATCCAGAACCACAGCTTCCGGGTGGTCAGCGGGCGGTTGAGTTTTGAAGTAGCCCCAAACCATTGGTTTATCACATTTGATCAACAAATGTGGTAATTTTGCAAACTTACAGGCATGGTTTTGTTTTAATTCAATATGATTCTTGTTTACCAAGTGATAAATTTGTCATGACCTTTTTGTTCTCTTGCAAATATGCTAAATAAATCTGCATGATGCGAACCCTAAACCATCAATGTTTTTTAAACAAATAAAAATGGTATTATTCTTTTTTTAAATGTCTTCTTTATGCAGTCAGTAGGGGAACGTATTCAGATTTCTCCCAATGATGTGCCTTGGAATGAGCTAGTATCCTCACTGGGCTCCGTCGCTATAACAGAATGGCAGGTATGACTATAGGCCAAACATAATTTATTGGATAGTATACACAGAAATATAAAGTGCAGGGTCCCATTGCTTGTAAATGCAACCTCACTCTTATTATCATGACTATGGGTGATTTTAACATCAACATTTGTCAAGTTGTTTCCCATCCTCCCTACTTGTAACCTTTATCATAAACAAAAACCCAGAGTACAGGGCTCTATAATTGTTTGTTAATGCAACCTCTAACTTGCATTTTTATTTGAATTGCACGAGGAATTTGTGTTTGACTTATAATAGAAGGCATTTCCAGACAGACAAAGTCATTGGCTCAGTAGTAAAGACTGCATTAATGATTCTTTTAAAATCTTTAAAATGTTTTATGAAACAATTTTTTACACATATCAGATATCAATAATCTTAAAATGGAACTCACATGATGTTGCGACCATTACCAATGGTCTTCTAACAATCTATCTGATTCCTGGAATTGATCACGTGACAGACGGCTAGTGACGTCATGAAGTGCCCGGTCCCACACATGCGATAGACAAAAGGTCCCCTTTCTTTTTGAAGGTCAGGTTCTCAATTCTGTCCCATATCTTATGGCTTCCTTAATTCCTTGCTTGTGGTATTGTTCCTCCTTAACAAGAATTAAAACATGGCCAAACCCAGAGTGAAATGATCATGAACCTCACCAAAATCTGGAACTCTATCATGACAATGGGTGTAAACATAGTCTTGTGAGGCAAGACCAATAGATCTGTCACATAAATATTAAAAACATGGTCTGTCAGATCATATAAGTTTATTAAAAAGCAATTGATCTTGAATGTCATATAAATGTGTTTTACTTGTGTTTTTAATCTGTGTATTATCTTATGGAAATTAAATTGGAACTGACTGATAGTATATAAAGCTGCTATGCTTTAATCAACACTAAAATAGGAGTGCCTATTTACATCATGAATTGATAAAAACAGAAATGTGTTTTGCCTAGCTGAACAAATCACAACTGCAGAGGACGCAGTATGCATCGTGTGAATTTGCATCGGTATCAATGGTGCATGTATAAATGGGATTACGTTTGCACACAGATTAAAGAAAGCCTCACTTTGTGTTTATTATATGATGATGATCATAGTGTACCCACAGCTAAATATATTGACCTTTTCATATTGATACCAAGATAATTTCTTCATCTTTGTGCCTAATGATCAAGTGCTACTATTATTTTGGTTCTAACTCTGATTCTGGTTGAGTCAGCACCATCTTCATTGGCTGCCTATTGATTTTCGCATTAAGTTCAAATTATGTGTCCTGGCTTTTCATCACTTCGAAGGTACCCTTCCAGCCTACCTTTCATCTGTTTTGCACATCTATAATCCACCCTGCACTTTACGTTCCGGCTCTCAAAGGATTCTCAAGATACCAAACTCAGATCTCAAATCCGCCGGTGAGCGTTCATTTAGGTTTCAATGCCCCACTGTTTGGAATTCACTCCCAAACAACATCCGTAACATATCCTCTCTCAGTCAATTCAAATCCGAGTTAAAACCCCATCTCTTCCGCCAGGCATTTCCTGTTTCTTAATTTTTCGTTGTGTTTGTCTTTGTTCATTGTCCCTGTTTTCACGCGCTTCGAGATCCTTCAGGATGAATTTTGCGCGTTATAAGAACGCTTTATTATTATTATTATTATTAGACATTACGCCAATTTGACTATTTAGATGTAATTGGTAAATATGTCAACTACAAACCTAGTGTGCATTCAGATGTATAGTTTATCTCAGAGTACCTTTTCCCCCGTTCGCGGGTTTTTTCTTGCCAACGCTTGTTGTTAAGCACTTCTGCATACGGATGCACTTACTTACGCACGTATTTGCAGTGCGTGATTTGTTGAATTTGATTGCTAACGCTCACGCTGTTGGCGCGCGCGTTAAGAGTGGCATACACGGCACGATCTGAAAGGAAAAACAACTCTGAGAAAGAGTATAATTATGAGTACAACCTGATTAATGAAACAGTGCCAATCTATACCATGAGATGAGCAATATTACAGTATTCTTGTGCAAGAAATATCAGTCCCTATTGCCTGAAGTTTAACTCAAATTGTAATTTTGTTGTTGTTTCTTTTTGAAATTGTATTATTTAGGGTTGGTTGGTGGGAGAGTTTTCAGTGAACAGTAAAGATGAAGATGTTCTTTTTCAGTGCCTTGGTAAGTAACGCACATAGATTACTTTCAAACACTTGTAATGTAAATTTTATTGGAAAATAGTACCACAAGGAGATGAGGACAATATGATGAAACATGATCAGCTGTCCACTTAGATGTTGTTGTTGTTGGAAAAAAGAGGAGGATGACGATGATGAATTATTTAAAGCAATCGTTACCATCGGCTGCAGAGCAGGTGACCACAAGGTTTCTCCATGTGTGGCGATCTGTTGTTCCCGTATTGCTCCTTTGTTATATCCCAATAAATATTGTACATAGGTAAGGTATGAAGTGTGCGGACGGCCAGGTCTCCTTTTGCTGATGGTTGGAACGTAAAGAGCGTATCTTCTAGCGGGTTCTTTTGACCAAAGAATCTCAGTTGGCGTTGTCTCATCGGATGGATTGGGGGCTGAGTGTTGGCCATCCCATAGATGTCCTTGTTCGGGATATGACCGATGCGTTTTATATTTAACATGACTTGATCTGTAGCATGAGATGGTAAATGCATTGATTTTATTTTCTAAATTCTGGGAAATCACCCATGATTTACAGCCGTAAAGGAGTACAGTGATACATGTAGTATTGAACAACTTAACCTTGGTTGCAAGAGGTATATTTGAACTCTTCTAGAGTTGTCAAGTTTCCATAATGCACACCAACCACGTGACTATCGCCTTCTAAGATCACTGGGGCTAGATGCTACCTTTAATAGAGCTAAGGTATTTAAAATCGGGCACATGGTTGATTGGATCGCCGTACACTTGTAGGAATGGCTGCGGGCTGCAAATGACAGTCACATACTCAGTCTTTGGTGCACTGATGACGAGGCCAAGCTCAGCTGCAGCTTCTGTAGTTCTGGTTAGTTGCATGTGGGCTTGAGGGATTGATGACTAGAGCAATAACGCAATGTCATCTGCAAAATCAAGGCCGTTTAATGACTTTGCTGGGTGTCATCTAGAGCGTTCAAGATGTGTTGCAACTCTAGAATCATGGTCAGACGTGGCCTTTTTCAGCAGCAAGCAGCAATCATAACAACATATAGAAATGGAGCCAAGACATCTCACTGTGGTGACACGTTAAATGAGTCTGATATACCTCCATCTACCATTACAGCACTTTTGGAGATCTTGCATAGTACTTTGATGGCATTGACTACAGCTTCTAAACGCAATTGACTTCTAGGATTCTTCTGTTCTGGTTTTCTGTAGTGTCGAAGAACAGAGAACATTACCTGCCTGTTGATTGAATCGAAAGCCTTCTTTAAGTCTATGAAGGTAACATCAAGTGGAAGCTGGTAATCTCTAAAGGCTTCTAGGATTCTTCCGAGAATGTGTATTTGCTGTGAATAACTACGACCTGATTGAGATTGAAAGCTTGTTTGGTTTTGTTGCAGAATGAAGTCTACCTCATCCCTTATTCTGTTCAAAAGTATTTTATTGTACACCTTTGCTGCTATTGCCAGAAGAGAGATTCTCCTGTAGTTAGTCACGAGGCTCAGATCGCCTTTCTTGGGTAAAGTTACGACGATGCTGGTGGTCCACTGTTCAGGTGGTGTGAGATTTGAGTACACCTAGCTCTGCACAGAAGCCGTAATTCTCTAAGGCTTTAGAAACCCCTAACTTGCAACTTTTATTTTTCTGTGACACAAAAACGATTGCAGATATATTAACTTTAATTGAAAAATTGTATATCCAAATCCATACGAAATAGAGTTTATTAGAGAAAGCTGAGATTGACTTGAAAGTTTCCATATATTCATTTCATCAATCAAGTTGGATTACATAACATATAACCTACATAGGCCACATAGGCCACAGACTTATTGAACACCCCTTGTACCTTGATCTTTTTCTCAGTCCATCTTATTTTTAGTAAAAATAAACATATTGTTTACATCTAATTTCAGGGGTTCACACCATATTTATAGATGATCAGTTTGTTGTATCGGATGTATATAGGAGAGATCAATATTGGTAAGTTAATTAACAAAATAATGAATTAATTTATTTATTCTTTATTGATGGTTATACTGCTTCAGTTAGAAGCAGTGATTTGTAAGCAAGGCCTTGTTGTACACGATATGCACATATATTAGCGATATATTACCAAAAGATTGGTCTACCAAAGATATATAAAGATATCGTACATGATCTTTTAGTGTACGTGAATTCTGTAATATCATTGGTCAAATACATTTTACACAAAACCCGTATTCATGGTTTTCAGTAACAAAAATAAATCAAACCCTCAATATATCTTGTATTCTGTGACTCTTGCACAAACACTAGTTGCCCATTACCCATTGAACTGATAATGTGTTCGACTGTGTTGCTGTGTAAGAGTGTTTGAGCAGTGGTCTTGACGCATGCATACATGCAAAAATTGGTGCGCTCATACCCAACCAAGCACTGTAGCTACTTGGCCTTTTCCATGCTTTGTTTACAAGGCTTTTTGCAATTAAGTTTTTGATTTTGATGATAAATTTACCAATGAGATTACAAAATGTATGTACACTTAAAAGTTTAAATTTGTTGCCCTTTTCTTGTTCTCACATATATGAGAAATATCTAGGGTCTGGGGCCAGCCATATTCCTTTTGGCTACATGGAATACGGCACCAAACACTTGATATTTGTACGCATTGTGTGAAAAGCTATGGGAAAATAATAGTGTTTCCGTTGATTGTGTCTTTTTCTAGCGACAGTGTCTCATAGCACCATGTGTTCATACTTTGTATATCCGACGCATTATTTTGTCTCTTTATATGTACGGAGTCTCATTGGTGCCACATGTTCATACTCTTTCATTATTTTGTCTCTTTCAACATACAGTGTTTTATAAATGCCATGTGTTCATATGTTTACATCTGACTTATTATTTGTATTTTGTTAGGTACGGTGTCTCATTAGCGCCAGGCATTCATACTGTGTATATTCGACTCAGGGCAAAAGGACCACAGGTAAATGAATATCAGCCTTACTTAAAAGTATTCAATCTTGTTGTTGTTGTAACTCAATGAGATTAATAGTGCTGTTATGAATAGGCTTTTTTGAGCATCGATATGTCGAGAGACAAACTTCCGACATGTCGATAACATTATCGATAATCATACAGTTTGAAATACAGGCTTGAGTTACCATTAACAAGTGTAAGCTTAACATCACCCATAGTACAAAAACAAAAACGGGTACGTTATGATAATCGACAAATTTGCAATTTCACCATCCCTTTATTGTTAAAAAACATGGGGAAACAATCGAGTCACCTCAGTTGAAACATACTGGTGGTCATTTTAAACCACGAGCCGATATTGTCAAACAATTCCTGAGTGTGTCTGTATTTGGTGCATTAAAATAATGGGAGAGTAATATTGACAGAAAAGTGAACTATTTTTGGTACAGCAAAATTTGCAGTATGCACATATCTGCTTGCACTTCCGCGAAGCGGAACCTGGAAAAGTGGAAAAAACTGCGATCAGGCCAATATTCGGCGAATCACTCTGGCGGAGTAATTTCTGACTATATTCCAAATCAAATGTCAAAATGAAAGAAGACATGCAAATCTTACGATGTAAAATGAAATCTTCATATTTTATTATACATGCTAGCTCAATTTTAAGCTTTTTAGAGTAGGTTCTCTGGGTGCCCCACAAGCAAATAGTTCCCATTTTGGCCATGGTTTGATTCCCGGTAGCTATTTAGTAGTGTAAAACCTCAGGTCTTTTCAATAGCACTGCGATCACTATTTAAACCATGATCCCACTTGGACAACATTTTCAAGGCAACCATATTTGGATAAGATACCTTTTGTGCTGAAATTCTTTACAAACCGCTACCAGGTAAGACCTGTGGACATAAGGCATAATTTTATTTCTTTCACATACATGTAAATACAGTGTGTACACAATAGAATGGTACATTAACTAAATTTAGACATTGTGGAAGAGAGTAAGAAAATAAGCCAAAGGCCTGTCAAGTTCTTGTCTCCAGTATAGAATAAGATATGATAATAATAAATTCAAGGAAATGACTTTAATTGAAATTGCTGGATAATAATAGAATACATGCAATAGCATAAAATGATCAATTTACCATGAATTAATACACTTCAACATCTTTAGCTTTCCAAACTCTATTTTTATTTAAGAAAATACGAGGGGGTATCAACAAGTTTTAAAGATCACCCTGAAGGCCAGAAGCTATATCAATTAAATTTTGTCAGGAACTTCTTTTCATGTAAAACACATCCACAAAAAGTTTTAAAGATCACCAAGAAGAAATACAGCCAGGAACACAATTTTATTATGGGACCCTTAAGCCGTCTTTGCTTAGCCACTATGTAAAGTAACACATTTCTCCCATGTAAAACTGACTGTCCACACACCTTTATTGTAGACAACCTCTTTAGCCAAAAAATCAACTTTTTATTTCACTAAAAATCAACATTTTCAGGTCAGCCATGTGTTTATTGACCTATTTCCATATTGTTGGTATCAATGGAAAGAGAAGATCTTAACCTATACTAAAGGCGACTAACAGGGGACCAATGTTGTTGAAAACAATGTTGGTTGTTTATAGTTTTTAAGTGACTTTAACGTTTTTAACGTATAGATCAATTTCTACTGTTGAACGAAGTGGCTGAAGATAATATCGTTAGTTCTGATATGGATATCATTGTTGTTGGAATGACTAATGCTGATGAAACATTCTTGTCAACTGTTTGGACTGTGCACATATCTTTAGAGACATTTGTTGAGAGAATGAATATTGTTGTATCTATTGTTGAAAGAACTCGAGATAAAGGAACAGACGTTGGAGTGTCGAAGCTAATATTGAATGTACAGTTGTTGATGGCATCATTGTTGGATCGACTGATACTGATTAAGATGTTTGAATTATTCTTATCGACTGTATCTGTAGAGACTAATTGATTGATATTGATGAAGATGTTTGAAACAATCTTATCGACTGTATAGAATCTGTACATATCTGTAGTGACTTATTGAAAGAACAATTATTGAAAATTCTACTGTTCAAAGAACTCACGATAAAGGAACAGACATCGGAAGGACTTTAAATACAAGTGAAGATGTTATAATAATTTTTGTGTTATTGAAATTTTATGACAAAAACCTGTTTTGACACTAAATAACACAGAAGTGTTGATGTGTCTCTAATAAAAGTTAAAGTTAAAAGTTAAAGGTATCAAAAATCTAAACTTTTGATCAGGACTCTTCAAATGCAGGGATTTAATCATGCCACATATCTCTCTATATTTCTCCATGCAATTATCTGGTTAGCGGAACAGGTTGCTGATATCTATCGCCACCTGTAAAGAAAGTGAAAATACTGTTGAGATCATTTTGCATTATAATGTACATAAGGATGAGTGACCATCCTGAAAATTTCATTGATATAGCTTCTTCCCTTAAGAGTGATCTTAAAAACTTTTGATACCCCGCCGCATTTTCTTAAATATTTGTAAGTTTGGAAAGCTAATGATGCTGACTAGAAGTGTAATAATTCACGGTATTTTGATCATTTTATGCTATTGTATTCTATTATTATCCGGCAATTCAACTCAAATTGCAGCTAATTGTTATTTTTAATACTGTTTTGTAATTAAAGTACCATTTCCCTGTATTATAAGACTGCAATAAATTAACTCCCCTAGGTTGTTTCCAGTAAATCAAAATTAAGAACAAATTACTTGGAAGTTTTTAAGTCTAATTATGATATTGAATTTATGAATGCAATTTTGAAATAAATAAATGTAAATAAAGTTGCACTTGGTAAGATTTTTTCAATTATCTAAGATTATAAATGTAAATTGCAAGCTCGTTCTTCCAAACGGTGTCTGTAATGAAATGATAGCAATGAGAGTGATTTTACAACCTATGAGGAATTTTGGGTTTCCATTGTGAGACAATACATGACAGTGCATTCAGCGGCAAAATGGAGTGGAGCCTCACGTTAAAAATCACAGTGCAATTGGTTGATCATTTAACTGCTTTTAATTTTTCTCTAAATGGAAAATCAAGAAATGCAAGTAAAGTAAATTCTGGTGGCTTTAAACGCCAGTGTGACTTTGTACAACACTTTAATAAGGGGGTTCGCAAAAACACATCTCACCTGATGATAGTGGTGTGCAAATGATTTAAACTATAAATGGATGATAGTTTCATGAATTGCCTTGTCAAAATTTTATTTAAAGTCACCCTGGTATTTAAAAGTCACCCCCCAGTTTACGTATTGACATATTAAATATCAATGGAAAGCTAAGAATATTAGATATTCAAAATATATTATAAGTCAATTTTAAAATGTACAACTTTCATGGCATGTTCAATGAATGTTTGTTATTGATTTCTTTTCAGGTTCTTGAGTGCAATATAAGATTAGCAGGTAAGATATTAGGGTATACAGTCAAAGCTGCCGGGAAGCTGATTAATCGGGATCCTCTTAAGACTTTTGGACAATTTCAATCGCATCAGGGAACCATTTCTTTATTGATCTGTTAATCGGGACACTCTTTTTGATAAAGTGGGTAATTTCTGGAAAAATGCATCAGATTTCTGGACAATGGTGACAAAGTTGAATAAGCTCATGAATTACAAATATGGGACAAGAAAACAAAAGCCAGTATCCTAAAGTTTATTAAAAAGCTCTTCAAAAATCCATTATCACTGAGGATAGGGGGTGGGGGAACTTTATGTCATTTCAAATTGAACTGTTACCACACAGGAATTGGTGTATATTTTGCTGTTTTTGTACGTTATCAGCATCTCACCTGAGGAAATATCTGGATTTCTGAGTATGACTTTATCAGGACCGCTAGTAAATAGGGATATTTTACTACTCCAGATGTGATCCATGTCAACTGTATTTAATCACAGGATACTTATAATACCACATCTGTAAATAAATCGGAGTACCAGCTGATGTCTGTGCTAAATGCCTGTTGAAATCCAGAATCCAGAATGTGGCACTTTATGCCTATGTTAAGTCTAGAATATGTAGAAAAGTAGCAACATAAATAACAGTAATGGTGTGTTCAGAGTCCAATGAGTCCACTGTCTTTACACGTTAAGAAAAATGTGCTGTAAAATTTGAAGATTGCGTATCAAGCGATGTTGGAATTATCAAACCGCTAGACTCTAAATGCACAATAAGAAAAATAATCACTGACCTACCTGGATTTGAACCTTGGCATTACTAGTGCCACGCTCTACCAACCGAGCTTATGCATTTTTAAAAATCCATTCTGAATTCAAATTTTACAAATAGAGAATATAATCCTCTACTATGCAATACTTATAAGCTTTTAAGATGAGAAGATGATAGAGGAACAAGGTTATAACTGAAGACCTTTTGATTTGAAAATTGACCACTCTTCCCTATCTGACACTTTAGCTCAGTTTGTAAAGCATTGTGCTAGTAATGCCCAAGGTCCCAGGTTTGAATCCTGAATGGTCAGTGGCTATTTGTTTAAAATCATTACTAATTCTTTTAAGTCATGAAAGATAAATTAACATTGAATTTGACTTGAAGGACATGCAGAACCATTTTGAAATAGGACAGGGATGTGTTGGGTATGTGGTCTCGTTTGCTTTCTGTTCCATCCATAGATTTTCCTGAACTCTATATTTGTATTTGAAGGACCAAATTGATATAAGCTTCCTAGATTGGTCTTCTTGGGCTATCCCTCTTAAAAAACGGGAAAAATATTTCTTTCAGTTTATCACTCTTCATAAATCATTTCAAAATATAATTGTGTTTTATGCCAATATATTGCTTGTTTCTTTTGCAGGATCTAACAAATTTGAACTTCATACTGCCACCATGGTGTCTCATTTAGTCCAAGGTCATGTTGTAGGCAATGTAGTAGCCATACCTATTACCAATCTACAAACCAACAAGTGGCTTAAAAACATCAGGTAGGTCATAGGTCTAACGGAGTACTGTTGTGTTGACTTTTTCTGGATGACCCGTAGATTTGGAGGGGAGATACCGGACATGCCGCCATTTTTAATCCGGCATGGTGTG
>JXSR01S073031.1:83023-93964 GCA_000969725.1 Ophiothrix spiculata
TGCGTCCGGGGGGCAAGTTGCCCCCCCCCCCGGCCCCCCCATTGGTTACGCCCCTGCCTCTATTTCTTTCAATTATCTAATGAGCCTAGGCTGAAACAAGCATTATGTAAAGACAACATGGTCCTGTTTCTAAACTTTCAATACTTTTTTATGAATTTGTCACTTTCCTCCACATTTCACCACTTTGTAAGTCAAGTGCCACTGAAATGTACAACCTTAATTAAAAATGTAGTGATATCCAAAAAGGTAAAAAATCTACACAGAAATGATTCAAATTTAGAGAGAATTAATTTGCAATATATTATTATTATTATAACCAAGTTCTTATATGGCGCCCTACAAAGAACAGAGCGCCTATATCATTCTGTAATGGTGGTGTGACTATCCAGTGTTTTTAAAATCCTAAATTTTTACCTCAGATAAATTTGCAGATAAAAGATTCAAACAAAGCTCCTTGAGATAATTTAATATATGTTAAAAGAGACACAATTTCATCAAAATTAATTGTTTTGCCCATCACAGGTGTAGAAACAAGATATTTATATGATTTGAAACAAGAAACACTGTTTTCCCATATAATTTTTTGCCACGGGTGGGGGATGGAGTTGGTAAAGACAGGGCGTAACCAATGGGGGCAGGGGGGGAGAGCAAAAAAATGGGAAGGGCAAAAAGGGTGGAAGAAGAGAAAGAGGGAAGAAGGAAGAAGAGAAAAAAGAAGAAAGAAAAGGGAAAAGGGGAAGGAAAAGAGAAAAAGAAAGAAAAGGAAGGAAGAGAAAAGGGAAAGGAATGAAGAAAGAAACCATTATTTCATCAAAAAATAGACATTTTTTAGCTAAAATAAACAAATTTGTCCAAATATTTTTGCGCGCGTGCGTTAAAAAGCGCAATTACTGCCTCCAAGCCAGTACAAAAATCGGGAAGCCTCTTGAGTCTTGCTCCCCTGGACAATCAGAGCTGGTTACGCCCCTGGGTAAAGAATTGCAATTTCCCCAATTTTCCATTAAAGTATGGAACACCACTGGTAGGCTATATTACTATAAACATGATATATCATTCATGTAAAAAATATGTCAGTAAAAAAGTAGCGGGAAGAATCAAATCCAGTCCCTTTAATTTAATTTTGCTATTCAATTTTTTAAAAAAGATCATTTAAGATATAATTGTTTCAATTTGCTGAAGGTGAAGGTGAATTTACCAATACATTTTTATAGTGATTTATTGATTTATAAATGCAATCTTAGGAAAATAAGATAAACGAATTTGCAATTGTTAAGATTTTTTCATTTTGTTGAGACTATTCTCAAAAATGAGTCATATTTATTACAGTTTACTGCAAAATGCAAATTCTGCACTCATACTTCAAAATGTGCAACA
Source organism: Ophiothrix spiculata (assembly GCA_000969725.1). Lineage (NCBI taxonomy): Eukaryota > Metazoa > Echinodermata > Ophiuroidea > Amphilepidida > Ophiotrichidae > Ophiothrix > Ophiothrix spiculata. Next base: position 84,398 of record JXSR01S073031.1, read on the forward strand.
TTTTACTGTTATCTTCATTGTGGGAGAATTATGTCCCTAGCATTATGAATGTATATCAGAAGGTCTTAACTTTTTAAAAGAGTTATTTATTGTATGTCTATGTTAAATTTATGTGGAATCAGATGGGGAAACACTAGCCAGGATCAATATTTGTTTAAAAGCTGTGAAAAACTTAAATGCTTCCAAAAGGATCTTTGCAAGAGTTGAACAATTCCCTATAATCGGATCTGTATATGAAAAGCTTATTTCCAAAACCTTGTACATCCAACCCCGACATCTGACTCATTTGCAGCTAAGGTCACATCAAAATTGCTAATTAGAGCACAGAGTTCACTGGTAATGAAAAATATTAATACTAACTGAAATTTTGAATTGGAAAATTTTATCAAATTTATATTATATGATTGTAAAAACTGCTTTCTTACTCTGGAATAATGTCTTGTTTGATGCCAAAACCTCTTCCATCCACCTATGCAGTTCACTCATTTCCACTTTTAATGGCATTGTGTACATTGTAGAATATTTCTAGTGAAAGTGTGTTACAATCAAGGAATTTTTATACGGGAACCGATTTTCTCCGCCATCTTGTGTCGCTCATGGAGCAGAGTTATTGTACCTCTTGTACAATAACTCGCCCTCCATGAGCGACAATCAAAGATGGATGCTGTCTTATTGGATTTACACGGCGTTGAAATAAAAATGGCGGCAAGTATTGGTTCCCCTATAAAAATTCCTTGGTTACAATAGTAACATGTCTTATGAGACTTGAAAATTATAAATCAATTGCAAAAGGAAGTTAGTTTTACAAATGAGTCACATGTCGGGTAGATGTAAGAAGTTTTGAAAACTAGCTTTTGATAATTATATATGAGAAATGGTAAGAGAAAGTGCATTGGTCCTCATAAGACACAAGATATACTTAATCATTTTTGTAGTCTTTTTAATTCATAATTTAGTCATAATGTGTTATTTTTTTCCCATGGTGTAAAATTTTCATTCTGAATCATCATTTCCATTCTAAATTTTCCACATCATACAAAATGTATAGATTTAAGTTATGTGTAGTATTTTCAATAATAGTTTTTATATTGATGTCAATCAATTAGATCTTTTCATAGTATAGTAAACTGATCTCTATTTGAGATGATGGTAGCATGCTAAAGATTGTCCACTATGTTAAAATATAGAACAAAAATGTTCACTCAGAATGACAATTTACACCATGATAAAAATTGGACAGAATGAGAAAACTTCTGAATGAAAGTGTCTACAAACTACAAAAATGATGAAAGTGACATCTTGTGCTTGAGATTAGTCCTTGCAAGAAAGAGTGGAGAGATTTTTCGAAGTTGGTGATTCAGAGAAGAGTATCCAAACTGCAATTGGCATACAATTTTGGACTAAAAATATCAAATTGCTTGATGCTTTAAAACAAGTATGATTTGAAATGTTGGGGGATTGTGGGACAAGGAATTGAAGTGAACAATTATATGGTGTGTTGTCAGTTTATTCTTCAAGGTGCTTATCTTGAATAATGTCAGAAGTGTATTTTCATTTTAAAATGCATATTGAAAACATTATTTTGATAATTACGTAATACCACTTTTAATCATGATTTATATATACAAAGAACTAAACAGGAGAAACAGTGTTCGCCGTTATTTTGATTTGATGGCTGTTTGAATCCCATGGGATGGTGCAGTGACAGATTTAAGAGTCGTCAAAGTCAGCAGCTGAGGGCATCATTCTCAAGGTGGCAAAACTAAAAAAGTTAAAGTCCCTGTTCCCCAGTTTCCTACTTTCGTTCCTACTTTCGTCACAATTTTCCCCTATGTTTTGTTGATAATATCTGTATTGTAGTTGATTTAAACCCAGGCAGCAGTGGTGAAAGGCTAGGGATTAAATGCTGCACAAACCTATCCCCCAGGAGATATTCGTCTCCTAGATGTCAGATTAAAAAAATATTTATTAGAACTTCACTTTATCACAATATTTTATGAGATCTGCAGGAACTACATGAAGCAATTTTTTTTGTCTATTGACTGCTTTATTTGGTTCATACTGTAACATAATTATTGTCAATTCAGCCAGACTACTGGTAGCTAAGGGGTCGCTTCAAAACACAACCGGCGGTTGTCTGCCGGTTCTGGGCGGTTCACCTGGAATAAACAATAGCCAACGGTACAGAAACGGCAAACAACCGCCGGTTGAGTTTTGAAGCCGCCACTAAAGAGATCTTTTATGATCTAATTCTTTTTGAAGTATTCAATATGTCATTTTCTGAACATTTTCAATCAATTAACTTACTACATGAAAGAATTGGATAGAAAAGCAAATTTCATGAATTTAAATAGAGAGACTGTAAATAAAGCATCTCGTTAATGACAGAAAGTAATTTGTTGGCTTAATGACCATTTTTAATCCAGCTAATTACGTCCATGATGGAGCCTGTGTTACCACAGCTTTGTCAGGTAGGGATGCCCATTTGTACAGCGCTACGTGCATGTTGCTACTTGTTTTCTGATGTTTCAAACACATATTGTCAATAAAAATAGCCTACGTTTATACTGGGATGTTAAATTGAACATAATACACATCTAATAGATGAGGTTGAGATAGTTAATTGTGTATTAAGCACGAATGCATTTAGCTTTCACTTCCTGCCTTTGGTGCATTCTGACTTTTGTCGCTGTAGATATCTGCTGATTTAGTCTTTGAAGTTATTCACATCATGTCATTGTATCTCTCTAATAGTGGAAAAACGAGTGAATCCACATTCACTCGAAAAAGATAGTAAACCACCTGAAAAATAGTGTAAGCCACTCATTGTATCTCTCTAAATGTAAAAAAGTGGAAAAACAAGTGAATGAATCCCAATTCACTCAAAAAAGATAGTAAACCGGTCGAAAAATAGTGGAAACCACTCATTGTATCTCTCTAAATGTAAAAAAGTGGAAAAAAATGAGTGAATCCCAATTCACTCAAAAAAGATAGTAAACCGGTCGAAAAATAGTGTAAACCACTCATTGTATCTCTCTAAATGTAATAAAGTGGAAAACTGAGTGACATTCACCCATCTTAAAGTGAATGCCACTCCCTTTGAGTGAATATTTCACTATTTTACTTGTTCTATTAAAAATTCACTCAAAAAGGAGCTTTTTGGAGTGAAAGTTCAGTGATTTCTCTGTTTTTTGAATGAATTGACCAGCTTATGCAACTGTTTTTAAGTGGTTTGCACATTGCTGTTTTTAGTGGTTTACACCTATTTTTTTCACTCTTTTTACATTTAGAGAGCAGTTTTTGTTGGACCATTTGTGCTTTTGGTTTCATCCATAATTTAATGGTTAAGGTGCAAGTATAGTACGCTATTATTTTTTACATAATTATACATGTAAGTAATTGTTAAAAAATAAAGAATTTACTCTAAACTGGTTTTACCCCATTCAAATTGCATAATTGGTTAAAAAATTATCATTTTTTACGGTTTTTCAACAAGCAATTGTTAAAATTACCTAACTTGAAAAAATTCTTGAAATGGGACATGTAGGCATTTGAGACTTTGCATTTCTGTAGATATTTCTTAAAATTTTAGTTTCTTCTAAATAAGAGCTAAGGTTGGAATTTCCATAACCCAAATCTAATTTGTTAAGCATTTCTACCAAAAAAATGCAAGGTTCTCCAAATCAGCAATTTTAACACAAAAATTACAACTACAGGGTGTATCAAAATGATTAGTACTCAGAATAAATAAATGTGTAAAAATACTTTCCGTTCTATTTTGAAACTCAGAATTATCTCAATTGGCAGTACATTTCTCTGTCTTTAATTTGCAAAAAGAATGAGAGCATTTTGTCATTTCGTTTCCAAGAACGGGATGATTCTGTAAAGGCACCAGTTTTGAAAACTCGCCATGGATTTGTTTGATGCCTTTCCATTTCAATGAAGACAGATATCTATAACTCTGTCTGCAAGAGATTTTAATTTATATTTTCTACCTTAAAATATAAGTTAACTTTCAAAACTGCCAAAATCTTATGTTGAAAGCTCTGTTTGACTTCTCATTTCATGAAGAAATAACCTGATGATTATACTAAATACTTGCATTAGATTAAATAGAAAATGTTATCTGCTTTTAAATTAAAATATTACCTCTTTTTATTTAAATAAAGACGTCTCTTTATACACTTTTTCACAAAATAAGTTCATGGCAGTAAATAATTTGCAGAAATGCTTTTAAATATTTATAGACATTTATTAGAAACACTCCTGTGTGATGGCTATTGCATGTTTCTGATTGTCACAATAACTTTCTAATGCTGGAAATTGGCAAATCATGCACTTATACGGAACTTGATTCTATTTGAAATTTTTGCCTAGCAAAAAACACCAAACAGCATTCATTCCGCCCGTTTCCTGATAATTTGTGGCTTTGATCCCGTATGAGAAACGATTTTACTTCAAATGTCTTGGGCTGTTCCATATGACTGATCACATGTTAAACACTTACAATTTAGATATCTTGCTTTGGCATAAGCTATTTATTACCCGTGGCGAGTTTGTAAAAAGACATGACTAACTGACGTAAACGCCGATTGCGTGCATCAATTTTCAAAATTCTTTTTTTAAATGGAAGCTATTGAATTGGTCTTTCTATATCAGTAAACAAAGTTATGCTAACATTTATAGATTTTGTGTAAAAAAATCATAAAGTTGAGTACTAATCATTTTGATACCCTCTGTATATCCTCGTTTTCATCAGAATTTAACCAAATTTGGCAGAAATCTTTGTATTAAGACAAATGAGAAATTCATGATTATTTGCATCTAAATTAACAGTCTCTCTATGGTGGTGGCTTGGTTACCCAGAAAATGTGGGATATGTAACCTTGCTTATCATCTTAATTTATATAGAAAAGCCAATATTTTGTATTTTATAATATTATCATAATTATCCAGGCTTTTCCATGAAATATGGCTTTCTTTAAGGAGCAAGTAGAGGCATTAGATTATTGGCTTTTCCACAGATGTCTGTAACCAAATAAAAGTCTACAGTGGGTGTATGGGTTGTGGGAATACTTGGAAATATCATCTATGGCTTGATGTTTGAGAGAAAATCTATTTTATTGACACAGAGTCAGATGATTTTTATGACCCTTATACTTACTGCAGATTTGAGGTGGAGGTAGTCTCCCATTCCCCACCCACTTGTTGACATTGATAATATTTGGGTGGATTTTGTAGCAATTTAGTGATTTTGAAGATAAGGCTTAAGTATTTGCATAGTGGGTTTGAAAGGTAATTAACGATGTAATGGGGATCAGAAGCCTTCATAAGAGCTTCAGATTTCTTGCTTGTGTTGAATTCCTGAGAAATCCAATAGTTTTGGGGTGGAACAGTGTAATCATCATGTGAGTGCAAGAAAGTTGACTCTGCAATAGCTGCCAAATTTGGATTGCACACTGTTTAATCCCCAGTCTTCGATCAGTAGCTTTTGAAATGGTTCTTCATCATCACCTGTTATAACCATTTCAATCGCCACTGACAGATGGCAGGGAAATTTTGAGGGACGTCTTACATTCAAGTGATAAGGTGTTGCATTAATATAACATAGGGCAGCTATTGCAGAGATGACTTTCTAGCACTTGAGCTGGCAAACCCATCGCATGTTGCACCCTACATATGATTTGTTTTGATATGTATGCTCAATGCTATGTGACTTGTGGAGATAAAATTCAACATGTTCAGTGAAATTGAATGTATTCAAATTATATTCTTAAAGTTAAAACAGCAAGGTCATTGATTTAAATGACTAAGATGGGTTGGATTAGCTTGATAAAAACATGTGACACTGGCATCTTGATCCAATCCCCAGCAATAAAAACAAACCCACAAACCGATGCTGCCTGGCATGTGGGAGTTTAGCAGCTGTTTTTTCATACTCCCTGAAACCTATCTAAATGTTCAAACTGTTTTCTAGCTTTTAACAGACATGTTTAGCACTTGCTAGAATGTGAGTTCTGCTACCTATCTAACTTGAAGGTATTCAATTAGAGTAATTAACATGGGTACATGTATGTGTACATTTTTCTTTTTCCAGATGACCTTTCCTGAACCGACCAAGGCAGTTCTAAAAACCTATAATGTGGACAGGCTAAGCATACGGCAATCAAGGAGAGTGTACCCTGAGTGGAATCACAGAACTGTCAAGGTAAACTTGACTGTAATTCATACACTCCACTTGTCACCTAGCCAATCAGAATGCAAGAATACAAAGTACGGCGTTTACGGAAGTGCGTACGTTTACTCAGTACACAAAAGTTGGCGCACTGATCAATCCACGTCGGGCACTTATATATAGTATGTGCAAAAGCCTGATGGTTGGGAAAAAGATAACGTCAAAGCAGCAAAAATTCACAAATTAGTACTAACTTTGCATGCTAAATATTTTTATGAAGATGAGTAGGCCTATCTGTTCAATTGAAAACATTTAGAATTTAATTCATACATTTTCGTTGTTGAAAGGGGTTCAACATGCCACAGATTTGTTCATCATGAACAACTCTGTGGTGTGTTTGAATACCTAAATCAAGAGGAGGGGGAGGGGGTGGGGGTGAGATAAGGCAATCAAGGAATCAAGGAGAGTACACCCTGAGTGGAATTAAAGAACATAACTTAAACTTGACTGTAATCCAGGGGATGCAGGGGCATTGGAACCATGTGGACAGATACACCTGGACCAACTACGGCCTCGTATCCATTGGCTGTACCCATATGCTGTGTGCCCTTGTGGTTTTCCATTGTTCGTAATTGTGCAGAGCTACACAGACAATGAAGATCGTTCTGCTTAGTGATCATATCAATTAATGGTCTTGTGTATGGCAGATATTCCTATGACTGGTGCTCATCAAGTATGAACATGTTGATTGTTGGTGCTGCCAGGTCATAGGAAATTAGGAATCATCTGCCGTACACAAGGCCACTGATGGCTAAGCAGAACAAAGTTTATTTTCTGTGTTGCGCCACACAATTACAAACAATGGAAAACGAGACAAGGGGCATTCATATGAAAGTGGTGTACCTGCTCTTTCCTACTTTACAAATTTAGGGTATGTTATAGGTGACAAAATTGTTCTAAAATAATTGGGCTTCATTCTGAGAAGTGAATGATAGTCATTTGGGGAAGATGGTGATAAAATGGGATCATTAGGTGTCAAAATGTGCTTTTGAAGTGGAATTTGCATAAATGTGTTAAGATAACGGATGTATAAATTAAACTGGTTTATTATAGGGTAGCTTGAATTGCCATCACCAATTGCATTTTTTCTGTACACTCACCCAGGTAGATGGCACCGCCTTTGAAGCTGGCTTCTATGGATCTGATGCAGAAGAGGTTCAGCTATGCCAAAAGAAAGGTAATTCTTTGTTTATATTTTATACTCTATATTTAAGTTTCTAACCATGTCACAAACTTGTATTTAAATGATCAGATCTCAATAGGGGAGCTATGGCAGCCAAGTATGGGTTTGGATAACTGTCAAACCAAGGAACTATTTGAGGATTTTTGAAGAAGCAACAAAGAACCAAGTTATTTAGATCATTTTGTGAAAACTAAATGTGGATCATCATTCAGTATATTTTAAGCCTGTGTTTTAAAACAAAATTCAGTAGTATGGATGGACATTATGCACTCGTTTAGTAATTCTTATACACTTTACAAATTATTTGTAGATAAAATTTTGAAATCTTGTCCAAAGCAACTGGCCTTAAGATACCCTATTTTGTTTTGGAAAATGCTTAAAAACTAAACATGCGTGGATGATAATACAGAAGTGATATTAATTATCACAACATTTTTGGTTTGCATTGGCATTTCCATACTTATTATGTTAACTAGACATAAATAAAATTAAGAAGGGCTAGGTCTGAAATAAATTAGCATATCAATTCAATCCAAATTTCCCCATGCATATTCAATTTCCATTTAGTACATCTATTTAGCATTTCACTTATAAACTGCAAAAAAACCCAAGAAAAATAACTTACTTGATCAATTCGTAATTCAATTCCCATTTTAACTTAGCCTTTACTATATTCCAGGAGGGGAGGGGGGGGGACTTGGATTAAAATGCAGACACAAATTTTGCTGATTATAAAAATGCTACTTTAGGACATTAAAACTGAAAACAAACATCATGTTTAGAGTGATTTTGAGTCAGCCTTAATCTTGATTTATGAACCATACCCTGGTTTTGCAGACGAAACGGAAATGTTTCCTGTAGAATTTTCTGATGGTTCAAACACTTTATCGCGGTACTTTAATGCCCAGATATTTTTGACTGATAACAGATTTGGCAGAAATCCCTAGTTTATATTTTTTGTTTTATATGAACAAGCATGATATTCTCTCTTTTTTTTTAATACAAGTGGACTCCCGTCCCCTGAATATATTAGCATTCGATGATGTCAAAGTAAATTACATACCAATATTATTGTCCTTGGATTTGCATTTAAGTTCAAGGTAAAGGTTTTCTAATAAGTGTAAATTAATTATGGCAAATGTTTCAAGTTTTTCCTGATGATTCAAACACTTTTATTGCGGTACTTTAATGCCCACATATATTTGGCTGATAACAGAATTGCCAGAAATCCCTAGTTTATATTTTTTGCTTTATATGAACAAGCATGATATTCTCTCTTTTTTAATACAAGTTGACTCCCGTCCCCTGAATATATTAGCATTCGATGATGTCAAAGTAAATTACATACCACAATCATTGTCCTCAGATTTGCATTTAAGTTAAGGTAAAGGTTTTCTATTAAGTGTAAATTAATTATGGCAAATGTTTCAAGTCAAAAAAGTTCAATTTTGTCACCATCAAGGTCATATATATCTAGCTATTTTTACAGATTGTTGCCGCACACGAAGAAGGGGTGTTCATTTAGTTCTTGGCCTTGGGTTGAAGGAGAAAAGCTATGCTGTTTTATTAATTAATATGTTATAAAGGCCTACCAACAGATTTTTTTTTCAATTTTTTCTCAGTTAATAGATTAACTTGGTCAAATTTTAGTGTGGAACATCAAAATAAGCTTCAGATCCTTCATAATAACTAGCAAGAATAATTTTGTCAGCAGATATAAGAACACCAACTAATGATTTAATGAATACTCTTAAAGTGGGATTAACTTGATAAAAGATGGCATTATACTCTATTAACGACTGTATTCAAATTTTTAAAGAATGAATATCCATCTTACTTATCTTCTCAGTTTGAATTTGTTCATAATAACCATACACATATAACTAGAAATCATACTTCTAATACATTGGTTGTGCCAAAATTTAAATCAAATTCAGGTCAGCGTACATATCATGTTAGGGCAGCAAATGCCTGGAATTCTTTGCCACCACCAATAAGGGCTCAAATGGAAGTAATGACTATGGGCCAATTTCAGTCGGAAATTAAAGAAATGTTGGCCTACTTACACTTGCTTGTTTCTGTGTATATAAAATAATATCTTTGTAATTTTGTAACTACAAGACTATCTTGTAGCAACCCATAACTTGCA
>JXSR01S073031.1:98370-109869 GCA_000969725.1 Ophiothrix spiculata
AAAATGGTAATTTAAAAGATTTTCCCTTTTATACCATTAAAGGTAACATGACTTGAAGACATGGGTACAAATTTAAGTCTGTGAATTGTCTGTGCTGATAATTACATATTAACATTGAATTCCATACCAGAAACGATTTTTAATTTAGTAAAATTTGTCATTTTGCAATATGAGAACTTTCACTTCCTGTTTGTGAGGAGAGCTATCAATATACCTGTTACATGTAGTCATGTGTTTCAGACCAAGAAACCCCAACCCTCCCTTAGACTGCACAATTTTTTTGCTGATGGTAAGCGCCCTTGCTTAACCCTAACCCTGAATTGAAAGGTGCTCCGTTTTCTAGCCTAAATCCAACTACGTCATAGAAGAAAAAAACATGTTTTCACCGGGCTTCGAACCCATGACCTATGACTTCCCAAGCGTGGTACACCACTAGCAGGCCACTATGGGGCTGCTTCCCTGCTTTCCTGCGATTTCGTCCCCATATATATATGCAACCCACGTCTATGACGTCTATGAGTTTTTTCAGGGTTAGGGTTAGATGACTCGTAGGTCGTGGACATTGCTTAAGGTCTTTTACAAAGACTATATATACCTGTCGAATATAAAAGAGATCTATCTGATCAATCTAGTTGAAGCCATATATACGAAGATGACTAGCTGCTTTATACCTGGATCTTTACCACCAACTACTTTTATATAGAGTACAATAGCTTACAATGAACACTGTGTGCATGCTTTAACTTGCCTTGGAATAGAACTTTGGAGGAAATAAAGCACCTACAAGAAGATTTTAACATGGAACCCTTGGATCCTGGTTGGTTTGCATGAGAAGCATTAAGTCCAAATCCAAATTTTGGCCCCTGTCAGCCGCTTTAACAGGATGTAACTACTCAGGTATTGGGTAAAGGGTTAAGGGTTTTGGTGACAGGGATATGAACACGTCGTATACTAAATATTGCATCCCTGTATGGTTGCAGAAAAATACCCTGTCGAAACTCCTGATGCTGTATGTTCATTTGTTCTCAGTACACATACTCGTCCAAAGATTTCCTCCAGGTACTATGACCTTCCTGGAGACTCCTTGATTGGTGTCTATTGAGTTGACCTTGTTGCATGTTGCATCTATGACTTGCTGCATGCGTATTTCAGTGTAGCGCAGTGACAGTTTTTACCAATATCACAAGGATTGGGTGATGGTAAAAACTATCAAATTGCAATAAACAAATGAAATGCCTAGAATTTATGATTTAGTGATATAAGATGGTGATCACTTGGAAAATTCAAAGTAGCAGTCAAATCTTATCACTCTCTATTTTTCGGGAAAAAAAATGGGTGAGAGCATGATTTTTGGCATTCCGTGAGAGAAAACTACAAACCCGAAGAGGACACTCAACTTTGGAAGTGGTAGGACTCAACTTTGAAAGTGGTAGGTTTGTCAGGTGTAAAGTGCTGAAATTTGGTCAAATGGCTGTAAAAAATGGACTCTGGAAACTGATTTTAATGGTTCTAGTGAACTGAAATTTGACCAAAAATAGCCATCTTAGCTAAAAAATTGTTGTATTTTCTGATCAACATTTACAGTTGGAGCTAAAAGATTGTATTTTTCCTGAATCTGAATCAAGAGGAGATAGTGTGCAAAACATAATATAAAATGGTGGCCATTATAAATTTTCAAGATGACTGCCAAACCTAACCACAAATAATGATGCCCATGGTGTGAATTCTTATTTGGCATCACAAACATGTGTGTTACAACCATTTCACAACTTTAGGTTGCTCAGTAGAGAAAATATTGTGTAACTAATGTATGAAAATGGCAACTATCATAAGCAAAAAATATCAGAAACCATGATATAAATGGCAGCCATTTTGAATTTTCAAGATGGCAACCAAACCTAATCACTGACAACTTATATAATGTTACCAATAGATTCCTTAACATTACACGGGTATTGCCACCATTTTCAGAACTATAGGCCGCTCAGAAGAGGAGATATTGTGCAAAACATGATATACAATGGCGGCCATTTTGAATTGTCATGATGGCTGCCATACCCAACCACAAACAACTTATTTGATGGTGCCAATGAATTCCTTGGCATCACAAACATGGGTATTGCCACCATTATCAGAACTCTAGGTTGCTCAGAAGAGGAGATAGTATGCCAAACATATTACAAAATGGCAGCCGTCATAAACTAAAATTATCAGAAAACATAATATAAATGTCAGTCATTTTGAATTTTCAAGATGGCAACCAAACCTAATCACTGACAACTTAAATAATGGTACCAATTGATCCCTAACATCACAAATATGGGTATCGCCCGCTCAGAAGAGGAGATATTGTGCAAAACATGATATACAATGGCGGCCATTTTGAATTGTCATGATGGCTGCCATACCCAACCACAAACAACTTATTTGATGGTGCCAATGGATTCCTTGGCATCACAAACATGGGTATTGCCACCATTTTCAGAACTCTAGGTTGCTCAGAAGAGGAGATATTGTGCAAAACATATTACAAAATGGCGGCCATTTTGAAATTCAAAATGGCGGATGAATGAGTGGTCGAAAAAAATGGCACCTAAGATTTTTGGATTCAGCACCCCAAAATTAGTAAAGTAAGCCAATAAAATCCATTTCAGCACACTAGTCCAGCGGGAAGGTTTTTTTTGACATACACAACCCTACTAGAAGTGTGTTTTTAAAATCTATCAATGCTGTCATTCTTAGTTTTGTCATAGCTCGGTAACCGAATGTACGATGCCTTTAATTTTGATATCATTTTAAAGTTGATTAAACAAACTTTCCAGTCATACCAAAAACTCAGTTTTGATTTTTGGACCCAACATGTACCTTTTGATGTTAACGTGTGACATTTGATGGAACAATAGTGCAGATGTTAGAAATGTTCAAGGTGACTCAAGACTCATGCTTTATGACAAAAAAAATCAAGAAATTGGACCTAGGAAATATGCACCCATATATCTGAAAAAACAAAGCTTTTGTTATAGATCACCAATTGAAATAATAAGCTGGATCTGACAGTTAATTTTATGAACTATAAAATGTAACCTTTTACAACTTTCTGACTATCTGTTAAACATCAGAAAATTACACACAAAGATTGTAAGGTTGTTTTTTTCCTGGGCCACTTGGTATTAGCCTACTCTTACCATAAGTGCACTCATAACATCATATTAGATAGTATTGCAAGTATTTGTTCCTAAATGATGCCAAGTCTTGCATGAAATCATACACTGCTTGCATCATGAACTATTCATAGCGTGGATTGAAGACCACAACTTGCTCTTTAAACATGAGAAGAGGATGCTGCGGCTGCAAGGAGATTTGTAGACGATTCTCATCAGCTAGGTTACAAAAGATCTTTGAAACTTGATTATGGGATATGACTCTGCATTTAGCCATAAAATGAGTTCATGGCATATGACGTTGGATGCTGTCAGTGAAGATTGGACAGATGAGAGATGTGAACATTTACATTGAGAATTTGTTCTCAAGTAGGATTTATGTAATTTAAGTCCACTTATGTGTTGCAGTAAATTATTTCTGAACAAGTACTTCTCTTAGTTTTCATCCCTTTTTAATTAAGTGGGACTTTCAAATAAAATTGTACACAAAGTTGAGGACATGATGATTTTAATCAGCAGATGGCAGAATTCATCTTTGGTAATACTCTAACATGAGCTGACAAAAAGTGGACTCCAGTATTGAATGGATTCAGATTATTTGTAGAGCTTTTCAACAGAATTTGGGAATGTGGTTTTTGTATTCTTATCCTGCATTGTATCCTATAGAGAGAATCCAAACTAAGCAGTGTCGCCTGTACCTGATAAAGGCTGATTCAGTGACTGAAAGCTAGTCAATTAAGAGGTGTTGTTTTTCTAGTGACTAATGTTGGCAAATTCTTTTGTCTGAGTTGCAAACTTATGATACCATATATTTTGCTGGTTGCATCACATTTTTGACTTTTCTAAAAAAAATTGCATGGATTAATATATTGATGTCTGAAATGCGTCATTTTTATTTTTGAGGATTTAGGCCAATTTTGTTTTATTTTCATGCCAAATAAGGTCAAACAATGACCAAAAATGGAAAAAAAAGTGATTTTTTGACCTTATTTGGCCTGAAAACAAAAAATTGGCCAAAATCCTCAAAAATAAAAATGATGCAACATCTGAATAGGTGTTTTAAATTATATAATTACAAATCCCATTCAGAAGTCATTTTTTTTTAAATTTGTTATTTTTTTAGCTTGTCTGAAAGCCCAAATGGCCATAAAATGTGTTTTTGTGATTTTCTTGAAAAAATGTGATTTTTGGTCAAAAATCAACTTCACCATCCTGTTCCTTGTGAAAATTCCTTTCTGGAAATGTATACTTTTATTAACTTTAAGCACTTTGTTAAAAAGTTATGGTACAAAATAAACTTGCAAAAATGTAAAATTTAGTAAGGTGTTGTTCCCCCCCTTACGAAAATATTAACGAATCAGCGCAGAAACATAAAAAAATCTGGAAATATTGGTTCACTCTATAGATATCGCACAGTAGTTTCATGCCAGTAACAATGAATGAGTACGCCAAATTCAACAGCTGCGTCCGACAGAATACTTAAACTGAGATAACTTGTACTTAAGTTAATTCAACTGCATCTAGAAACTGTTAGTGTGAAAATAATTTTGAGTTTAATTGAAGATTGATATTTTGCATAGAGTTTAAGAAAGACCCGAACATTTCGAATCTGAGAAAAATTGTCAAAATACAACTTTTTTGTGTATTTTGTATTGTAGCTCAAAATGACTTTGCTGGAGGTTTGTAATGGATGGTCACATAAATACTTTTCTATTGCTTTGAACCACATGGTTCTTATCTGTAGCATTTTTGTAGCCTACTGTAATATTACATCCACATAAGTGCACACATACATCATATTGAAAAGTATTGCAAGTATTTGTTCCTAAATGATGCCAAGTCTTGCATGAAATCATACACTGCTTGCATCATGAACTATTCATAGCGTGGATTGAAGACCACATCTTGTTCTTTAAACATGAGAAGAGGATGCTGCGGCTGCAAGGAGATTTGTAGACGATTCTCATCAGCTAGGTTTACAAAAGATCTTTGAAACTTGATTATGGGATATAACTCTGCATTAAGCCATGAAATGAGTTCACGGCATATGACGTGTTGTGGCGCAAGTGAAGATTTTATGGATGAGAGATGTGAACATTTACGATCAGAATTTGTTCTAAGTAGGGTCGCCCTTTATGTAATTCTAGTCCACTTATGTGTTACAGTAAAGTGTTGTTTCTGAACAAGTACTGCTCTTTTACCTCTTTTAGCGAGATTCTCATTTAAAGTTGACACAAATTTAAAGGTGTAGGTTCCCACCTTAGCATGTGTGTATTTTAGTTTTAACTGATTGACCTTGACCTCTGAAATACATATTGTGGAATTTTAACTTCAGCTTGCTTCTTGTTTTCTCTTGAGAGGCAAAAGAAAGTATGCAACCCTGGGGATGAGGCTGTTATGAAAATACAAAAGAAATAGAAAAAAAGGAATACCAATAATTTTACATTTTATGCTATATCTCCTAAAGTATAAAGAATTTGGAGGTGAAATTTTAGATTTAGAATCAGAAAAATATGGGGTTTCATTTGGCATCCAAAAATATACTACTTCCGGTTGAGCCCGGGGGGTGAGAATGTGATCGGAACCTACACCTTTAAATACATGACCATTTTAATCGACAGATAATGTTATTACAGTAATATTTTGGCTAAATGACCCAATTACTTTTAACAAAATGCTGGCATTGTATCTGAATGTACAATTTGTGCCTTATACACAAAACACAATGCACACACACTTGTGATTTACATGTTGTAATTCTTAGAGGTGCCGAACAAAACAAAACAAACAAAAATAGTGCAAAATGATAATGATTACTCTTGAACCAACAGTCCTTCAGTAGAGCAACTATTTCTATGTGTTTTCGTATATCAAGAAAGGTATTTTTTTCAAATATTTCGTTTGATGGAATTTTCTTTTATTTTTGGCTGGAGTTATTTTACAACATTCAAACAAAAGCAAAATTTGTATTGTCTTTACAGGAAGATGGCATGTGTGTGTGACAGAGACCCCCAAGGAAGATGAACATCTGGTACGTCTCCCTGGCAACATGGGACCAGCCAGGAGAGTTGCTGAGTACCGCTTTATAATTGTTATAGGTAAGTCAATTCATATGTGACATGATCAACAAAGGTATCACCATAAGGCCTAAAAAATTGTTTGTTTGCCCTCTGGTGGAAAAATTAAAATTTTGCGTCAGTCGGTCAATATTTTTTTTTTTACACTCTCACATAAATTTTCATTCTTCATGTCATTTCAAGGATTTTGCACTGAAGGGCTTAATCACCAATCGTTGGTCATTATTTAGAGGTGAAGAAGAAAAAAAATCCTGACCCAAGTTTTTGGCATTTTTATACGGTTGGTCGCGGAAGGCAAACAAACAATTTTCTTTAGGCCTAATTGGTCACCTGGTTCCAGAAATAAGAAGATTCAATCAGCAATAAACAGAAGAAGCTTGTTTTAGCTCTATCTCCCTTTAACTAAAAGTCAGTATTTCACACATGCGACCCATACCCTTGATAAAAGGGAATTGATTTGAACACCACATCATCAAACAAGTTGTCCTTAAATAACCTAATCACAGCCATTTTAATTTGGCAACCTACTTTGAAACATTGTGAGCATAATTGTATGTTGTGAGAAAGTCATAATACTATATTACTGTGAAATAAAGTGGATATATCTTATTCATTTATTTCAAGGTTTATTAAAAATATATTGTAGTGGCAGCAAAATTTGTATTTACAGTGATGATCAGCAAATTAAAAAAGAGATGTAAGATTGACAAGTTTAATACAAGCATATTAAAGCAAACACTCAAGTTCTCTTGAAAGATATTGGGAAAAATGGGTCATTTCCATGGAATATGTAATAAGCAATATGCCATTTATTTGTCAAAAGGCTAATGGCCCATGTTTTAATATTCAACTCTTTAGTTAATTGTCTGGTGATTAGGGCCGTTGTCGCATACCGTTTTCTTTGCCGACAATCGCATACTCCCAATAAACCCAATGGAGAAAAAGTGTTGACAAAATATCACATCAGTTTATGGCTCATAGAATAACAATTGAATGTATCAGATGCATATGAAGAAGAATTTGTCACTCTCAGGCAGGAAACTTATGACACTTGTAAATATAATAATCATGAAATCATCACATTTTTAAGTAAAGAATACAAAATAGACAATGTTTGTTTACTTTTTGACCAATATTTACCTTATAGTCACACAAATCATTCCAAACAAACACTTGGTAATATTGTCAACACATTGCGTCAACAATCGTGCAAGTTATTTCACCAATTAAAATGAACTTTGACCTGATTCATTACCATATTACGTCAAAGGAACTACTATCACACTGATATTCATCTGCTTGTTTATAATCACATTGGTGCCAACAAAGTCAAAGTTTTTAGTTTACATTTTTTGTCGCCGATGGATAAAAGCTTGTTGCAAATTGGGAAAAAGGTTGTTGTCGCCAATATTGTCAATCATACTAGTGATGAAATTGATCAGTAGGAACCCTCTGTATGTTGTTATCTACATGCTATTTATTATGATTTGTCTGCTTAATTTTATGTGACCTTGTGGAGTAATAAAAATAAGTAACATAAGTAGTTGGGTTTGCCTTTTTACAGTTTCGAATCCCATCGTATGTTATAACCTATATGATGTAATTTCTGTCCAATAATGTGCAGATTATCTCATTTGTTTTCTTATGAATGTGTTTCACTGTGAGTTATCAAATGGTTAACTGATGATGATCAATGAATGCAATAAATGATTACGGTCCAGTTGTGTTGACTTCTGTAGTAAAAATCAATTCATAAGACCACAGTTTGAAAAAAACCACCCAGTTTTGTAAACCTTATATTTGACCAGAGAGCTGTTCCATAAGACCCTCTCTCGGAAAACTGCAACACACACCTACCTACATTTTTTAGAGTACCCATGGGAACCTCCCCCCACCCACCAGGTTTGCAATCAATTTAGCTTGTCAAAAGCTGTTGACATTGTTTGTGTTATTATATCACTCAACAGGTACTCAAGATAAAGGCACAAGTCAAGCCCTACTTAATATGGCTGTGTACATTGCCAACCTATTCTACCTGACATCTGACACAATTGCTCCAATAGTTGAAGATGACAACTTGACAGATGACATGGCCAAATCTCATAACTTGATTGTAATTGGTGGACCACAAGAAAATCAATGGACACAGAGATTCTTGGATAAAGTGCCACTATCATTGGGTCAAAGTGGTAAGTATTATATGACAAATTAAGTGTCACTTGATATTGGTTACTTCTTCATACAACATCAAAATAGGGCTACTAATTTCAAGCCTTACAGGGAGGAGTTGGATGTGGGAGTTTGTGACCTCATGATATTTTTATCTTTGATTTTTAATGTTTAATTTTAAATTTATAAACCTCTATGGCAACAACAAAAAACCATGTTTTACGGGCGGACGGACCTTTCAAGTAGTGTCGGTCTGTTGGGAGAATTTTTTTCTAAAAACATTTTTTTCCAAAATAACCCAAAAATTGCCACCCAAAAATGGGAGAGAAAATGAAAATTTTTCACAAAGAAATTTTCGAAAAAAAATTAGCTGATATTTAACAGTTTTGGCCAAAAAACGGCTGATTTTACAAGATTTTGCAAAAACTTTAAAACAAATCTTCCAAAAAGCAAATATAGGATTTGTTTTCCCTGTAGAACAGGTTAGGTTTTTTCGTCGCCTAACCGGGTTTAAACATTTTTGTACCATACAAGAGAAAGCATATATATACTTGAAACTTTCCACATTTTCATCAAACAAATTGAATCACAGAAGTTATAGATAAAAACTGTATAGCTTGTTTTCTTCTACTGCAGGTCATTGAACTCATTGAACACTCCTTGTAGGTATATGAGTGTCTTTTAAATTTGAGTGAAGATTAAATCAGATTACTGGACTTACTTGTTTAGAGCAAACTACTTTTCATGTTACCCCTGTAACACTTCGTCAGGTTTTGACCCGCTGGTTTGGTCACGTGACAGACGACTCGGGATGTTTTAATGGCCTTGTCCCATGCATGCGATAGGTTGTGTCTCCGTCCTCCCTTTTTCTTCATAGATGGATTTTCCACACGCTCTCAAATTGCCTTTTTAATTCCTCTACGCTGCCACTGTTCCTCCTTGTCCAAGATGATTGAGTCTTGAAAATAAACAGGATGTCCAGTGTCCTTGATATGTAAATACACCGCAGAGTTGTGAGCTTCGTTAGAGCTAGGTCTACGGTGTTGATTGACCCTAGCCTTAAGAGATTGTTTAGTCTCTCCAACGTATGAAGTTGAGCAATCAGGTTCACCACATACAATTCCGTAGGATCTCTTCTCCTTGGGTTGCTTGTCCTTCACATGAATCTAGTGGGTTTAAAACCTGGCGAAGTGTTACAGGGGTAACATGAAACATAGTTTGCTCTAAACAAGTAAGTCCAGTAATCTGATTTAATCTTCAGTCATGTTTACTACTACTGGATGACTGACAACATTCACTCATTTGTATTTTAAATTATTTATTATGAATATAGTGGGGGTCTTCAGAGTTGGCATTGGGTGTGGCAGAGAATTGCCTTATAATCTTCCTGTGTGTTGCAATTATATAAAGTGATTGCATGAAAGTATTAAAGATTTCTTCTTTTTTTTCCAACACCCATCTTAATAAATGATGAAAACTTAATAACTTATAAACCATCACCACTTGTGATGTCAACTATTAATTATTGATTCATTTAATGAACAAATTCTGTATTGTAAATGAACAATTTAATAAAGTAATGTTAGGAGAACCATATTGACTTGGAAAAATGAATTTAAATTTGTCAAAATATAAATATAAGAAATTGCTTGGCCTCTGGCAGTCACTGAGTGAGTTATTTATTTTCATATATCATTATGGGAATAAAATTAACTTTTATCCTACTGATGCAAACATTTCTACCAAGTTTATATACAAACTAATTAACCATCAAGCTAATTAGTCTTGTTAAATGCATTGTCATCATGTTTTTATTTTTTATGTTTAAAAACACCAGACTGTGTAATTTTAATTTGTTTTGCACTCGAAAATTGTCTTTAATTACAGCACATCACTAAATGATTAATTTTATGTTGAATGTCAGGGGTGACTTAATGAACAATTAGTTGTTATCAGCAGAAGTAATTATCATTGTTTTAATAAATGTAACAAGCTAAGTTGTGAAAGCACAAATGCCTTGTTTGGTTGTATACACTGCATCTTCAAATTACTCACCCAAAACACTAGTATACAGTGTGTCCCAATAAAAATGCATCACTTTTGTTTTTGATCATATCTCAGGAACCGGTACATAAAATGAAAACTTTTTACATATTAACAGTTTAGTCTTTTATCAGGAAAATTTATAGCAAAATCCATCAAGCCATTCATGAGAAAACAAGAATTTTGTAAGAAGACTACATTTGACTCCATTCCAATGAGGAACTCATGTTTATCATGTTAATACCATGTGAATCAAAAACAATTGTGCACGGATTAAAACTGATCTTGAACTTGATAAAAGCACCAAATCATAAATTTCTTGTTACTGTAGTAAAGTAAATTTAATAAGCTTTCAAATGCAGAAAAAATGATGGAAATCGGATGAAAAAAAAAAAAAAGATATGACCAATTTAGTAAGTATGTCTCTTTTTCTTCCATTCCAATGGGATTTACATAGTTAAGCAAGATATTACATATCACAATTACGGGTTATGGCATTATGATAAAAGCTAAGAAGTACTTACAAAATTGGTCATATCTTTTTTATTTTTCATCCGATTTCTATAATTTTTTCTGCATTTGAAAGCTTATTAAATCTGCTTTACTATAGTAACAAGAAATTTATGATTTGGTGCTTTTATCAAGGTCAAGATCAGTTTTAATCCATGCACATTTTTTTTTATTCACTTGGTAAAGCACATCTTTGGTTACTATTGATCAATGTATGTTATACTTAAAAGCAGACAATAAAAGATCACTAAATAGGGCATAGACACTAAAACATGATTATGATATCTTTTTCAGCACTTAAAAGTGGTACCGTAATTCAATGTGTTTGTTTTGCTGTTTTGTAGAGAGTTAAATGAAAAGAAGGAAAAACAAGTTCACAGTTTCTCACGAAAACTTAACCAAGGCAGAGATTTCCTTTAATGGAAAGTCTATTTCAGAAATCTTTTGTATAGAGTTTTAAGCCTTTTTTCATAAAAAGAACATCTTTTGACTGTCTCTTCTTCTACAAGTGTTAAAAATATAACATTGTCAACATAACA